>PVHP010012219.1:0-17861 GCA_004024765.1 Zapus hudsonius
TCTCTCTCTCTCTCTCTCTCTCTCTCTCTCTCTCTCTCTCTCTCTCTCTCTCTCTCTCTCTCTCTGTGTGTGTATGTGTCCCTTTCATTCCTCTGAGATGTGTTTGGACCATTTCCAGGTATTTTAATACTTTTCTTCTTTTCTAACTGTATACATTTCTCTTAACTCTAACATAATTAAAAAAAACTTTAAAGCTATCTTTTTGTGTGCAGAGACGTATGTATGGGTCTTCATGTGTGGATGGTGCAAAAGTTTATGAAAGCAAGACAACATGAGGTGTCATTCTTTGGGTGCTTATTAACCATTTTTGAGGCAGAGTTTCTCACTAGCCTGTATCTACTTTCCAGAACTAAAATTACAAGAGATCACCACTACAATCAGCTTTTTAAAATTTTTTTAAATCTTTATTATCGATAATTAGATACAGTGTATGAGCAAATTTTATGGCAGTATCCCCATTTTCCTCCTCCCTGTCCCCAACCCACTGGAGGCCCTTCTTGGTGGGCTTACTGGATCAGTCCATAGGGGTAGGGGGTTATGATTAGCTCATGAGGTAGCCTGCCCCCCCTCGCCTAATTTTCTGTGTTGTTGCTGAAGGGGGCAATGTCTCTGGATATTCTCCCCCACCATGGCTCTTACAATCTTTCCACCCCCCTCTTCTACTCAGCTTTCAGAGTCATGGTGGTGAGTTAATGAGGCTGTTTTATTGTTGAGATCTTAAAATATCTCTGGACTTCTGCTTTGGGTTGTGTTGGTTATCATTGGTGTCTGTCTCATTGACCTATCCTGGGCTATTGACTTGTTGTGATGATAGGTCTCTTGTTTCTCTCGCTGTTTTCTCATAGGTTTCATTTGGATCCTACACAATAGGCCCTGGGTGGTTCATCTCTTGCTGTGTTGTTGGCCATCATCCTATGTCTTGTTGGTGGAGGTGGAATGACCACAGCTCTCTCACTGCCCTCTATAATATGCAAACAGAATCTCCATCAGAGAGTGAGATCAGTATAGGTTAAATGAGACAAATATTTCTAATTTGGCACGATTCTATTGGGTGTAGTCTCTTTGTAGTTCTCTGGGAGTGGGAAATTTCCCCTTGGAAACTGAGATTTTCTTCCCTATAAGATTTTGCCCTGGACCCCAATTCCAGTTAAGAGTTCTTTGTCACTGAGTGGATCTCTTGGCCAATTTGAAAGCCATTGATTATGCACCCACCCCCAGGTTTTGGTGTCACTATTGCACAAGTGATCACTTCTTGACTCAATGATCTCTCCCATAGAACAGTGTGTTCAGCATTCTTGTGACATTAGTCTGAATGTTGTACTAGTTGTCTCTGCTTTCTCTCCATATCATTGACCAATTTCCCCTAGCTGCTCATGTAGTGCCTACCAGCACTACACATGCTGCCACCTGGGAGCTGGTTACCATTCTGGATCTCATAGGGTCTCTCATGTTGTGCAATGACTTTCTGTAGTCTTCAGCAATATGATCATAAAGTTGGCCTGAGGTGGGTATTCAAGAGCTTTGACAGAAGCTTGTCTTGTTTTGGAGACCTCATGGATCTCTTTGATCAACATCTCAGTATAGGAACCAATGACTAGGGCAGGGAGTTGCAAGTCTGCTCAGTTTTTCATGGGGTTAGGTTTTCCTCCCATTCTAATCAAGGCCCCTTTTACCAGGCGATGCCCAGAGCTTCTTCGAGAGTTTACTATATGACAGTAAGGATTTTATGGTTTCAATTCATTATTGTTTTAGTTTATGATATAAGTTCCCCCCCTTTCCATTCCTTTCCCACATTCCTTCCATCCCCTTTTATATTGTCTCATTTCACCTGTCAGGCTTGCTTAGAGTTTAGGCTTAACCTGGTTAGGACCCGGATATGAGGGAGAGTATGCAGCATTTGAGTCTCTGTTCTTGTGTGAGTTTGCTAAGTATTATCTGCTCCAAATCATCCACTTTTCTTTAAATTACATTGTTATTTTTCTTTCAGCTGAGTAAAATTCCATGATGTAAATATACCACAACTTTGATATCCATTCATCCAGAGATGGGCATTTGGGTTGATTCCAATTCTTAGCAATTATGAATTGAGCTGCAATAAACATGGTTGAGCAAATGTCTCTATACTGAGGCATGAAATCTGGAGTGTAGATGCCTAGTAGAGAAATATCTGGGTCCATTGGTAGCTCTATGTCCATTCTGTTCAGGAGTCTCCACACTGCTTTCCATAGTGGTTGTACAAGTTTGCAATCCCACCAACATTGAATGAGGGTTCCATTTTCTCCCTCATCCTCAATAGCATCTATTGTTGTTGGATTTTTTAATGATTGCCATTATGACTGGAATAAGGTGGAATATCATTGTAGTTTTCATTTTCATTTCCCTGATGATTAAGGATGATAAATACGTTCTTAAGTGAGAATTGGCCATTTGTGTTTCCTCCTCTGTGAATTTTCTTTTGAGATCAATGCCCCATTTTTAAGAGGGATGTTTGATTTTTTTATTACTTATTTTTTTGAGTTCTTTGTAAGTTCTAGATATTAGACCTCTGTGTGTGATATAGCTGGCAAAGATTACCTGCCAGTCTGATGGTAGTCTATTGGCTCCGAGTATGGTATGCTTGTCTGATCAGAAGGTTTTACGCTTGATGAGATCCCATTGGTTAAGTGATTGTTGCACTTCCTGGGCTGATGGAGGTTTGCTCAGGAAGTTTCCCCCTATTCCTATTTTGTGGATATTTTCTCCTATTTTTTCTTCCAGGTTTTCAGAGTTTCAGGTCTTATGTTGAGGTCTCTGATCCACTTGGAGTTGATTTTTGTGCATGGTGAGAGGAGTGGGTCTATTTTCATTTTTTACAAGTATTTATCCAATTTATCCAGCACCATTTGTTAAAGATGCTATCTTTACTCCAGGGAACATCATTGGCACCTTTGTCAAAGATCAAGTAGTTACAGTTACTTGAGCTAAGAGCAGGGTCTTCAATTCTGTTCCATTAGTCTGTCTATCTGTTTTTTTTTTCTCCCTTTTTTTATTGTCCATAATGAGTTACAATATTTAGTGGGCAAACAATGAGTTGTTATCCCCAATTCCCTGCTGCCCTCCCCTCCCCACTCCGCTGGATAACCTCCTCCATGGGTCGTCTGGATCAGTCCTTGTGACAAGGGACCATGGATAGCCTAGTATTCAGCCAGGTTCTCCTGGCCATGCCTCTGGATAATCTCCCCCACCACGGCTCTCACAATCTTTCCGCCCCCTCTTCCGCATAGTTCCCTGAGTCGTGGTGGATGAGTATTAAGGCTGTTGTGAGCTTAGGGGTCTTTGTGTCAAAATCGTTGGTTTCTGTCTCACTGGCTTATCCTGTGTTGATTTAATGGCTGTGGCTGTGGGCCCCTTGTTCATTCCGTCATTCTCTGCGGGGTTCCATTTGGATCCTCCATGATATGACTGTGGTGGCTCCTCTTTTGCCAGAATCTCAGCTATCAGCCTACAGTCAGTTGGTAGGGTTAGATGGGCCCCAGCTCTCTCACTGCATCCTGAAAAATACAAACACAATCTCCATCGGAGAGTGAGATCAGTGTAGGTTAACAAATATACACAATTCTGGATTACCTAGATTCTATTTTTAGTACCTCCCCGTAAATCTCCCCCATAGTGAAACTTGTCTTGGGAGCCCAAGAGTATGGGAATCCGGTGCCTATCGCCCTGAATCCCAAGTTCCAGACAAGGGGTCTCCCTCACTAAGTGGAAAATTGGCCGAATTTGAAAGCTGTTGATTGTCTCCCCCAGGCCCAGGCTCCTCCATTACACAAGTGCTCCTTTCTTGGTTCACTGTTCTCTCCCAGTAGGAGGTGTGGTCAGCCTACTCATGACCGCAGATTGTGCTTCATGTCAGTGGTCTCTGTTTACTCCAGCTTTCATTGATCAGTTTCCCCTGGCAGCCTGTGCAGTGCCTTCCAGCACTACACTAACTGCCTTCTGGGGGCTGGATACTGTTCCGAACGTTGAAGGGTCTCTCGATGTCGATCGATGGCATTCTGTGATTTCTTCAGCAACAGGGTTTTGCCTCAGGCCTGGGGAGGGCACTCAAGAGCTTTGACAGAATTCTGTCTTGTTGTTGGAACCTCATGGGTTGCTTTGGTCAACATCTTAGTGAGGGAAGGAACCAGTGGTTGAAACCAGGGGTTGTCAGGCTGATCTAATTATTCACAGGCTTAGACTTTCTCCCCTACTACTCATGGCCCCTCTTGCCAGGCGACGCTCACTACTTTCTCAATAGGTTACAGTATGCTTGTAAGGATTTTATAGTTTTGAACCTAATATGGTTTATCCTCATGCGTAAGCCATTCCCCTCCCCCATCCCTTAGCCCTCATTCATAATGTCTCACTTCTTTCTACTAGTCTGCATAAAGAAAACAGTTATCCTGGTTAAGGACCACATATGAGGGAAAATATGCGGTGTTTGATTCTCTGTTCTTTTGAGAGTTCACTTAGTAAGATCTGCTCGAAGTCAGACCATTTTTTCTTAAATTTCGATATTTCATTTTTCCTTTCAGCTGAGTAAAATTCCATCGTGTAAATATACCACAGTTTCTATGTCCATTCCTCCATGTGCAGCAGGTGAAACTGGGGTTGATTAGTCCAGTCCCACTAGGTGTTGAGAGCTCCATCACTCACATAGTTTCTTTCTTGCTTCTTATTATGATGTGATATTCCCAACTGCCTGATCTGCCATGCTTTTCTCCACCATGATGAAGTTTTCCCTTGATACTGTAAGCCTGAAACATACCCTTTCCTTTCATAAGCTGCTTGTAGGCAGGTGTTTTGTCCCAGCAATGAGAACACACAAGTGCTCACCACTATAATCAGCTTAAAAAAATGGGTTCTGGGATGAAAATTAGGTACCTGTGTTGACAAGGTAAACACTTTATAGACTGAGTGATCTTCCTATCCTGAGAAAGTACCTCCTGATGTTTGCCTTCAGCTCTCAGTACACAAAGAATGAGGTGCTTATTCTATGTAATCTGAAGCTTCTGAATCTGGGTTCAGGTGGATCCTTCCTGCTAGGCTTATAGCCAAACTTTGCCAAAGAACCTTCTTTTTCTCATACATTTTTTAAATGTTCAAGATCCCAAAGTCTCCCAACGTGAATTGTAAAGTATGAACATTACCTGTAGGTTCACTGTTCTACTTATGTCCATAGTTGGGGAATTATAGTGACCCATTTTTACTTTTTCTGTCTTTTCTATGATTCTAAATTTATATGATGCTTTATAGAGGAACCTCTTCTTCTGTTTTCATACTACCTTTTCTGCTAAGTTTACCTGTTCTCTAATTATTATGTGGGATGATTATATGAATAAGAAATCCAAAGTTTTGTCCATTCATCTATTTCAATACTGTTTCTGATTATTGAGTTATGAAGTGAACTGCATCTTATCATCACACATGGAAAATTACAGTATAGTTATATAGTAATAAACCCTTTCTGATGTTTCACTTACTAGAATATAATACTGATTTTTTTTCCTTTTATACATTTTTTACTCATTGGAAAAGTGACAGAATTCATATGTGTTATTTGATACCAAGACCTGTGTAATACCACCTCCATATTTTATAATCCTGAGATCACTTAAAAGAAGAGTTAAAAGTACAGATAGTAGATCTGTACAGATTTTATAAAATATTCTTTTCAACTCATGCCTTTGATGAAGTCATAGAGGTCACGGATCCCAAGTTCAACTTAGAAAATTTTTACCAAGATTTTCTAAGTCTTCTTAGTAAAACACTACTAATTCTATATTCAAACTTTCCTTCTCCTTTTCTGTTTTTTAAAACTGGGCAGTGAAACAGGACCTTAGAAGCACCTCCTCTAGGTATTTTGTCTAATCCTTGGAAATTCTTAACAGAATACCAAAAATAAAATAATATATTTGGAAGACCCCAAGTTTCCTGAATTTTCTATATGAGAGAGGTTCTTACTAAAAGAACGTTGAGAGGAAAATGCCTTACTACTGTTAAAATAACTAGGAGAAATAGAAGACACAATCATTCCAAAAACATTGAAATGTGAACCAAGAGAGAGTGTTGTTCAACAGTTGGACAGGAGAGAAATGGGAACTTCTTTAATTTTGTTTGGAATGCTTCTTTATTATGAAATCTCTTAATGCTAACACCAGGTCCCCTGAATCCCATCAGCCTTTCTTTCCAGCATGGTGCCTCCTTCAATATCATATCAGAACAATGTCTACCCCTCTACACAGGCAGTGATAATCTTCAGTCTCTCCTCTGAATAACTGCAGGGATTCATGAGAGACGACATTATGTGAAACTCACTGGTTCTTAGGTCAACTTTGGTCATTACTGAAAATATCATACCGCATGTTATTAGAAATCCACTGTTGTACTGTTTAGAATATATGATTGTGTCTTATCCTTATAATCATAATATAGATATATGCTCAAAGGAGAGGAAGCGCAGATCAAGGAGAGGAGCAATGAGACCATATATGAGGTGATTTTTAAGAATTCTATGTAGAATCACTTGTGCTGATTAGAGAAAGAATGCTATCCATTCTATTGAATCAAAAGTTGGCTTTGCTATATTTCCAGTATCTGAAATTCATCTTAGCTTATAACATTCAGTATCATATTCTGTGGGGAAGATGAATGTAAGATCTCCTCATTAATCCTACGAATATACCAACAGGTATATTTTTCCTTTAACACAAAAGGTGTCATGTTCACTAAGAGTGCCCCTGTTTGAAAATGAGCCTTTCTATTTCCTTTACTAATTCCTAAAATAATTTCCTTTCCTGGCCCCAGTGGTACTAATAAGGCAATATTTTGTACGGCCAAATGTAGTGTATGGCCAAGATAAATGGGGTGAGAGGGATAAGGGCACTGAGGTTGGTTGCCTGGAAAGGAAGACAAACTGTGGCATTTGCCTAACTTGCTTTCTTGGAGCCTCCTGGTAATCTGTTGGCTGCATTTTCAGGTCTTGGGTAGTCTCCAGATTTATTCTATATCTATCCTCACAGCATTCACCCAAAGACTTTGTACCTTCATCTCATTCTCGTCATAAAACCAGATTCTAATGTGATATCCTCAGTTCTTTACCCTGGCCTCTATTTTGAGTGCTCTGAGATAGATGCAAAAATACTTGAGAAAATGGGGACTGCTATTTCAAACACAGCATTAAATTGTTCAACCATACATTTTCCCCATCCTGTTGACATTTGCAGAATAGATTCTTAAACATCTCCAAGAGGAAACTTAGCAAGTTGGAGTCAATTCTTTTTGAGGCTCGTCTGTCTTCTCCCCTGTTAGAATGAAATACAGTTTAATTCTCTTGTTCTATAGCTAAGACTATAGCTTAGCAAAAAAATTGAAATAAATACACTTTCAGGTAAATTTCAAGCTACCAAAGCTCAGCCTCCTTTGTACCTGTGGGTAAACTGCATTATGACTACTGTAATTAATCTATTTAATTGGAATTTCACCAAGACATAAATTTACTCATACCTATTTTTAAAGTCAAGAATATTGATTTTGGACCAGCAATAAATTCCTGTAATATTTGTCTTCAGTAAAAAGCCAAGATGATTTTAGTCCATTTCTTTTCCTCTTGAAAAACATCAAGCCAAAACCATCATTTTGTTGGCTGTGTACGTTCTGATTTATATTCGATGAGAGTTGTAAAAGGCTTTTATAGAGGAGACAGCCGAGTGACATTTTCCTATAAATCATGACCATTTTTACTGCCACAAAGCTCTAAGGCTGAACTTCAAATACAACTGTGCTGTAAACTGTGGATGAAGCGGCATTCTTGCTGAATGAGAAACACGTTTCCCCTTCTCACTGTGAGGGGCTGAATAGGCTAGGCAGTCTCTGGCTGACAGAGCATCACAGGAGCTCAAGGGACCACACTCGGCTCTGATGTAGTGGCCCATACAGCTCAGGTCACCAAGGACAGCTTTGAATTCAGCTCTACTTTCTACTTTCAGATTCCTGAATCATTCCAGTGGGCACAGATGCTCGGGAGCTGAACTGAACTCAAGTAGGCACTAATGGTAACAGGAGTGAAGGCAGGCTCGTTTTCAGACATCAGTGCTATAACTCTACAGAATAAAATCCTATTTCATGTAATGAATCCTCATGAGAAATTTCCCTGACCACAGAGATGCCAACTCTATACACAGCTCTCCTTATCTCTCTAGTGGCCACTGGTAAAGGCTATGGTAAGCCAAGGGTATCTGGTAAAAGAGCAGTGTAGAGCAAAGGGAAGAGAAAGGACCAGGGGTTAGAGACTGGATTTTCTTTCAATCTGTGCTTGTAAAAAGAACAAGATTAGAAAACAAAAAGATGACTTGTATGGCTTTAGAGAAAACAATATACATCTTCAGCCTGTCTTTCCTTACTTATAGTTATAAGTGATCTACTAAAATTATAGGGAAAGGAAACATTACTGGATGTCCAACCCCAAAGTAAGCTGAATTGAATCTGGTTGGAATAGCCACTTACTGAGATTAGCAAACTCTTCAGGGTCACTTATGGAGCCCTTGTCTCTTGTCAGCAGCAGAACCCAGACTTACAAAGTCGAAGGATACTACGACAGAGGCCAAGTCTTCAGTAATAAGTGGTAACTCTCATGATTTCTTCTCTCATGAAATGGTCTACTGCTAAAATATGTGCAGAGTTTATGGACAACACTATGTGGTTTTGATGGTGGTGTTTAGCATGCATGTGGTACAATGCATGTTCATTTGTACTGTGTGGGTGCATGTGTGTGAAGGTATGCATGCATATGTATACTTGTGTGTGCACATCAGAAGACAACCTCAGGTGTCATCTTCAGAAACTCTATCCACCTCTTCTGAGACTGGGTCTCTTGTGGATCCGAAGTTTACCCATTAGGCTAGACTGGCTGGTCAGCAATTCTAGGGATCCACCTGCCTCTGACTCCTCAGCACTGGGAATATGGGCACTATCACACCCTGCATTTCTTAGCATGGATTCTAGGGATGCAACATAGGTCCTCATGCTTATGAGCTAAGCACTTTACTAACTGAGCTACCTCCCAGCCTCACCACCATGTTTTTCATGCTTCCTTCACATGCAGAGGTCACCACCTAGGTTGCAGAAGGCCTGGAGCTTAACGTTCTATCTCTTAGCAACAACGCATCCCTTAACTGCCATCAAAGACCTTTCTACCTTCTTGGCATCATTCTAAGAAAAAAATCCTCCAAACCCATTACTCTTGCAGTCTGATAAAACTACCTACCTAGCTTTGATAAAGCTCTATGTCAACCCCAGAGAACCACATCCAGACTGTTCATTTTGTCTCTGACAATACTACCTCATCACATTATAGCTTCATGCAGGCACAAACCGAAACTTTTATGTATATGTGTGTGAATGCACACACATGAGTTGGAAATATGAATCAAGATCTACTGAATTTTCCTGAAAGAACTAGGGATGAAGAATATTTTAATTTTATTATCGGCTAAGACCACAGCATGGGGTGGGAGCAGAGAGAAAAATGGGGGCAATGATGTCATTTTATTCATTACATGAATTTTGGGATAATTTCCTCTACACCCATGATGTTAATTACTAATTAAATGCCAAATGATTCTTTATCTCATTTACCTCATGAACTCTAGGTCTGTATGATCAAGAGTGTCCTAAGCTTTTCTAGGCAATGTATCAAATGTTAGATTCATTGTCTCCTCTCTCCCTCATTAAGCTTCCCTTCCTCTGATGTCATATATACCTGCAAATGACATCATCATCCCTGCCAGAAACACAGGAACCAGCTTTGATTTCTCTTCCTGTCACTCTCCACCTATGTGGATGTCATGTGTCCTACTGATTTTATAATCTTTTTCTGCATGTGTATCTGTGAATGGTGTGCATGATGTAGGTGAGCATGTGCAATGTAGCTTGTAGAGGTCAGAGGACAACTGTTGTGGTCAGCTTTCTAGTTGCTGCGCAGAAAGAACCCAAACAAAAGCGGCTTGTGGAGGAATGGGTTTATTTGGCTTACGGACTCGAGGGGAGACTCCATCCTGGCAGGGAAGATGATGGCATGAGCAGAGGGCTGGCCATCACCTCTGCCACAGCACTGCAAACAGCGGCAGGAAGGTGTGCCAAACACTGGCAAGGGGAAGCTGGTTTATAATCCCATAAACCCGCCCCCAACAACACAGCTCCAGCGAGGTTCTAATATCCAAACTGCCATCAGCTGAGGATAGATTAATCAGAACATATTCATTTGTTTGTGGGGGACACCTGGATCAAACCATGACAACAACCTTGGGTGTCAATCCTCACCTTCCACCTGGTTCGAGAAAAGGTATCTTGTTCACTGCTCTGTACACGAGATAAACTGGCCTGCAAGCTTCTAAAGATTTTCCAGTCTCTGCCTCCCATATTACTACAGATTAACTAGAATTGTACACATCACTCTCTCTCTCTCATTTCTGGCTTTATCTGAGTTCTGGGAATCCAAATCCAGGTTCTCATGCTTGAACATCAAGCTCTTTACCCAGTGAGCAATATTTCCAGCCCTGATTTTATAGTCTTAAAATAATGTAAATTTGTCAATCATTATCTATTTTTCCAGGTCAGTTTTTCATCCTTCACATTGAGTTGCTGCTGTCGCTTAACTAACCTCCTGATCCCAAAGTGCTGAGTTTATTATTCCCAATCAGATGACACTGTATTCCATGTGCTCTCTGTAAAGTGTGTGGCCATCCCCAAGAAGAAAGGGATAGCTGGTATATGTGTCCTTTAACTTAAAAGACAGAAGAGGATCCTTCCCTACTCTTGAAGGCTGTTAGGAAACGTTTCCCAGGAATAGTGGACCTGCAGGTGTGTGAGTGGTAGAAAGGTACTAATATAGTTAAAAATAGGAGTTTTTGAGATGGACAGACTTAGATATAAATCTTGCCCTGATGCTTTCTGGTTGGTTCAGTTATGTTAGGTAATTTATTTCAAATCATCCAGCCAGTGATTTGGGAAAAAAAAACAACATGTGTCAAAACACATGGGTCTTTGTAAAGATTAAGAGAAATTAAATATTTAAAAAGTTAGCTTGGTCTCTGTTGGAAAAAAAAAGCCCCAACTAAACACCGTAGTTACTGGCTGGGTGAGATAAACGCTAGAAAGAAAGACTGGAAAGATGTTTGAATTAGGTAGATTCATGCTTTATGGCATTTGACAAGTTATTTAACATATTCTGGCTCTGTTTTTTTCATCTGTAACATGATCATAATTCTTTATACTTCTTAATACAGAAATGGGGTCAAATGTGCATATAAAGTTTTATGTATCATGTTCAGAACTTACATATGATAACTATGATTAAGGAAGTAAATGGTGCATTAAGAAAGGAAAACTATTCACAAGATATAAACACATTTCCCTTTCAGAGAAAATAACTGCCAATTTCTAAGTCCCTTCCCCTCACTCTTCAGACTTCCGTTCAGATTTTGAATTCTCAAACCACAAAACTCAAGTATGTAAAAAATGTATTTTTCCTTATTTCTATCCAAAACTCCTATGGCACCTAGAGCAGAAATAGAATTTTGCAATTTCAAGGGAAACTCAGTCACTTAAGGTTTTTTCAATTCCAAGAAAACTTAGTCAATTTATGCTTTACTGCTTCCCATGTCTTCTGCTGTCTCCAAGAATCAGGAGACCCCCAAAGTAACTTAGCTAACAAAGCCACCTGATACTAAGTGACTGCTTATTCTGCTGTCTTCCATAAAGATTTACAAAGTCTATTTGATTTGGGCTTGTCCACACACCTTTCTGGTTATCCCTTTCTTCCTTGCAGTCACTTATTTCTATTTCACTTATTTCACTGTTTATATGATTTGTGTTTCCCTCCTTCTATGGGGCAACCCCAACAATCCTGAATATTAGAGCCCCTCAGAATAGCTAGACTTGGTATTACAGTGTTTTGTTGCCATAGAGAGCTCAGTAAGCCTTTCTCTCTCTCTCTCTTTCGCTCGCTCGCTCTCACTCTCTTCCTCTCTCTCTCTCTCTCTCTCTCCATGACATAATCACTTCAAGGGTTCAAAGGGGGAATCATGGTAATCTCACCTTTATTTGGAGGTGCCTCAAGTTGCTTAGGAGGTAGGAGTTCTATCATTCTTCTCTTACAGATATTACCAGGAAAAGAGGAGGCCACTTAAAAAATCATCAACACCAAACTCATTGGCATCCGCTCGGTCTCCCCTTCCTTCTCCAACTCAAATCATTGTTTCTAGTTTAGAGAAATTCAATCTCATTTCACTTTTGACATTTGGAAGTCATGCATTGCAAACCTTGAGCTCTGTTTCATGGTGAACAATTCTTTCTGGAAGAAAAGAAGCCTCAGGTCAGACATCCAGGCTGAAGTCACATTGATACCTCCTTGTTACCAAGAGAGCAGAGGAATGAATGTTGTTGCCTCTCCGTCATAAGTTCAAGACACCTTGCACATCTACACTCAGGATAAGTATCTTTCTCACTCCTCATCCTATAGAATCTAGCTGCATTGCTGTTGTAGTCAACTTTCTTGTTGCTGCAGTAAAGAGCCCAACCAAAGCTCTTTGGGAGGAATGGGTTTATTTTGGCTTATAGACTTGAGGAGAGGCTCCATAGTGGCAGGGAAAACAATGGCATGAGCAGAGGGGTGGACATCACCTCCACCACAGCATTGCAAATAGCAGCAGAAAGGTATGCCAAACACTGGCAAGGGGAAGCTGGCTTATAACCCCCATAAGACCACCCCCATCAACACAGCTTCAGCGAGGTTCTACTACCCAAAGTGCCATCAGCTGAGGATCAATCATTCAGAACATACTCATTTGTGGGGGACACTTGGATCAAACCATGACAATTGCTTTCATCATATCTTCTTACCAAGTAATTCCTTTGTCTTCTATCATTGATCAAAAATTTTTTTCTATAAAGGGCTAGTTAGTTTCCATATAGTGTCTGTCATAACTCCAGAAGTCTGCCCTATAAACATGAAAGTAATTCTGGACAATATATAACTGACAAGGTATTGATACATTCAAAGAAAATTTACTGGTAGGTGCTTGAATATGAACTTGGCAGATTTTCCATGACAGCAAGTATTCATTTTTTAAAGCTTTTTGACCATATGAAATGTAAGAAAAATATATTTTAGCTCATAAGGCCTCAGTAAACTACAAACATAAAACAAACCAAATTTATCCTAGTGGCCTGGACTTTCAATCCTTCTTCTGCATTATTTATCTCTCATTACTTAGCAGGCAATTGACAACTATTATTCTCTCTTGTCTTATCTCTTTGAAAAATGCCTTTTGATTTTTTTTCAACCATTCCTTTTACTTCTCTTCTGGCCTTCACACTAAAACATTTGAGAACTGCTCTGCACATTAATCCCACATGCTTATCATCAAGGTCGAGAAAGATATCCCATGTCAGCCTCTGATTTACACACACACACACACACACACACACACACACACACACACACACACACACACACATAAACTCACTCACTTTCATTCCCCTTTGCCCCCCCACACACATGGGCAAAACAAACACAGATGATAGATAGATAGATAGATAGATAGATAGATAGATAGATAGATAGATAGATATAAATATAATGAAAAGAGGTGATCTCTCAAATCCCATGTGACAATACAGTAAGCAAATAACCAATTACAAACCATAAAGAGGTCTCTCACCAAGAACTAAACAGAATGGAACCTTGATCTTGGAATTCCTAGTCTCTAGAACTATGAGAAATAAGTATCTGGGTTTTAAGTGATACAGTCTGTGATATTTTGTTACAGCTAAAGCAGAAAGTAAATCTTAAATGTTCCATTTGAGAGGGATTGTTAGTGTAATGTGTGAGCTCCTCGTGTTACAGATAAATAAATTGAACCTCAGAGGGTTGTGCCTGAACTCAATAACATCATGGCTTAAGTGGGAATAAAATCTACTTCTTTCATTTTCAGCCGAGAGATATTTGCCCTACATCACAGGGGAAAGACTACATTTCATGCCCTTTTCTTTAAGGCTAATTTTTCCAACCTTTAAATAAATTGCTGGAGGACAGGGGTAGTCCTTTTTGTTTGCTTAATGCAGCAGAGAGAGATTGCTGGATAGAATTTTCCAGACATTTTTGTTTATAACCCTAAAGTCAGTGTCCAATAGAATTTAAATTGAATTTAACCTATTTTTAATATTTCAAACCAAAGCTGGTTCATGTTTTCCATATAAAACCTGCAGTTCCATCTTAGCATTTTGCATTTCCATTCTCATTTTTCCACCTTCAAGTGGTCTGGCTCTCCTGAGAGTATGACAGCCAGATGATAGATGCTATTCCAAATAACCCCGGGAGTGGTTTCTCCTTCTGCAGCCGGTCCGGCAGCCAGCGCCGAGAGGGGAAAGAGCATGGGTGAGAAGCTAGGCGCCCCAGTTTACAGTCCTGGCTCTGCCACTCATTCCCTGGGTCACTCTGGATAAGTTGCTTAAACACCCTGGCCACAGCCCCCTGATTTGTAGAATGAGGAATTCAGAATAAAAATCTTCCCGATCTTCTCAGCCAACTCGACCCTTCTGTGGTTTTATTTCTACATATTAAATAACACCCTGTACCATACAGGAATTCATGTTATGTCCTTCACTGTCATTATGTTACATTTGTCTTTCTTCTTTACAATATGACCTCCTGTAAAAACTCTTCTCAAAATTCACATCCATTCCAAAAAATGGATGGATCCCCTTTCATATGTCACTCTTGTCATTTGAAGCTGCTGCCTCAAGCAAAAAAAAAAAAAGTGATGTGATGGAAATCTATTACCAAATGGGCACCCTCAGTATATGCCTGAGACCCCAGTGGACTGTATTCTCCAGACATTCTTCAGAACTATACTTGTCAGAAACTTTTCAGAACCACTGAAATCTGTTCTTTCATTGGTGATGTATGTCAGATAGAAAGATGATAGATAGATAGATAGATAGATAGATAGATAGATAGATAGATAGATAGATGATAGATTTTATCTCCAGGAGAAGAAAAGTATTTTATTCAGAAATATTCCATTTCCTACTTAAATTCAGGGAACTAAAATTATGTAATAATATCCTCGCTATGCCAGGGTTACTCATGAGAATAGATGTCTTAAGATGAACTCATGCATTCTTGTATTATTTATATATTTAAATATCTTTTAGTAACTATTACAGACCAGGCACTGAGTGATGTACATGAAATCTAGAAATGGATGAGGTACTATATGAATCAGAGTTCTCTAGAGGAACAGAACCAATACAGAAAATTGTAGTAAAATGGGGAATTTATTGGATTAACCCACGGCAATCCCATAATAGCAGTCTGCAAACCCAAGAGTCAAGGAGCTGGTAGCCATTCAGCCCATGTGGATGGATGCCTCAGCAGTCCCAATCCGGCACTGAAAACCTAAAGGCTTCATGGGGAGCTGCAGGTCTTCAGTCCAGGCTGGAAGCCTGAGGAAACTTTATTCCAATGCCAACAAAGGGACAGATGAGCAGGATGGATGCACATCCAAGTCATGACAAGCACCAGCAGCTAGGCAGGAGGAGAGAGATTTCCTTCCCATTTACACAGCCTTAGGAAAGGATCTTGTAACTCTTTCACAGATTGTTACTTCCTGAGTCTCTGGAATTCCTTCCTGCCATCCCAGGAAGAGATGTTTGTTTCAAGCTAACATGACTTTCTGAATCCCCTGAGCTCCTTTCTTTCTTCAATTTAGAGGAAATATGCTACACAATGCTCAAGATTACCATGGTTTGCTCAACAGGTCAAGTTGACAACAAAACTTAACCACCATAAGTCCATGCCTTATCAATTTGACATCAAACCATATCTTGCATCATACTTAATTTCCAAGTGAAAACAGTAACAAGCTAATTCCACCTAACATGATGTAACTATCCCATGTACAACCAGAAATACATAATCTCCCCCCAACACAAGGCAAGCTCCCTTAACTGTGAGTTCTGTAAAATCAAAACAAGTTACATGCTTTAAACATATAATGGCACAGAGTAAACATTTCCAACTTCCATGAGGCATAAGAAGGAGAAACTGTTGAGAGAAGAATCTCAACAACCAATAGACAAACATCAAACATCTGCAGTCCAAGTCTGATATCATAACCAGTGACTGACATTCTCTGGATTTTCCTATTCTGCCCTTCCACCTTGGCTGAGTAGCTGGAGAAAACTTTCATCCTTAGCCAACAGCGTTCCATGGTAGCCCTTGCATAGTTCTGGTCTATCCAAAACATCTTCATTCTCCATGGCAAACCATAGTCCATCTTCCAGTGGCTTCACTGGCCTACCAGAGATTTCATGCACTATACCATATACTGCATCTTGGCAGCAGCTCCTGGATCTGTGAGCATTTCATGAATGACACCACACATACATTTTCATGCTTCCAAAAGCAAAACCAGGTATGCAGGACACAGCTATGTTGTTAATTCAGTGTCAAAATAAACCTTGAAGAGCAGAAAACTTCCTTTCTATTATCTCTTTTCAAGAGTTTACACAGTCTATCATTCATTCCTTCCTGGGTGGAAACACCTCAGGCAGCCTTCCCATTGTTTATTGAAGGATAGCTAATGTGTTGACAATAACAGCCTCAGTAACCTAGAGTCAAGAGTTTATTAAATGTTTTCTCCAGCTGCCTAGCTGGAGGGGGGTGTTGCCTGGCCAGATCCTATGGTCCAGCCCCAAGTGCTTCTGGGGTGGGTCTGGAATTCCAGCTATACATATACAAAGAGGAGTCTGAGCTGTGCCTGGAATTTCTGCAGTTGTAGGAGTGTACTTGTTTGTTTTTGGCGTTGCTGGTGACAGCTATCTTTTCTTGGACTGTGAAAGGGGGCCAACCTCTTTTGCCATTATGGAACTTCCCCTGCATCTAAAACTTCAATAGACCTCATCCTCCCATAACTGTGCCTGGTTTGGAGGTTCATCCCAGTAGCATGTGGCTGACTAAGACAGGCCCATACCAGTCTTCCCAGACCACCTGCTCACACAATAGCCCAAGACACCTATGAGAGTTTGTATGCCATTGTCATCTCTGTAGGTGATTTGGAAACAGTAATTGTTTGCATTTATTATGACTTTGATTATTATATTAATACTATTGCTGATGGTGGTGTTATAGAATTTATGATTCCATACATAATTCATTCTAGTTCTTTGATTTCTCAAAGAATAATACAGCGACAGAGGAAATACTAAACCTCAAGGTAACAATAACAAATAATTTGACCAGGTGTGGTGGCACACACCTTTAATCTGCATTTACCAGGTGTAAAACATGATTTTTTAGTTAATTATTTCTTTTTCTTTAACCCTCCTAGTGTCCCTATCATGTGGGTATTAAAAGAATAAACCTCCTTATGTTGATAAGAAAACTGGCTTTGATAGATTACATGGTTTTCCTTGTGTCTCATGGCTAGTAAGTGGTAATGTTGAGGTTGTAATTGGAAATCCATTGAGTTAAAACCCACATGTAAACTATTTGCTTCATGGATTTTTAGTGGAATGGGAGTAGGGGAGAAGAGATCTAAGAGGATAACCTGATGAGAATACAACCAATTTATGATGTGTTCATATATTAAAGTTCCCAATAAAGATTTCAAAAAAGAATAGTCTATACATGGCAGTGATTATGAATGCTAAGTGATTTGACATGTTTGCATATGATGAAATAAAATTGAAATTTTAAAATATTACATTTGGTAATTTAAATATATTTAGCTTCCATTGTTTATTATGTTTTCTTTTTGACAATTTCACACATGTATACAAGC
>PVHP010012219.1:17961-43622 GCA_004024765.1 Zapus hudsonius
CTCTCCTCTCTGTTTCTCTCTGCATGAAAATAATAAATAAAGTATTTAAAATCACTTATCAGACATAAACTTCAGATGGATTGTGATGATGGATTGAGAGATTTCAAAGGTGTGGTAGTGCTACAGTAAACCACTCTGAGAATTTCCCTATTCCTGCTGCAGGCTGCTCTACAAGGTATGACTTTATTCTTCCAGGCCATTAAAAAAAGCATTGGTATGAATAGATTAAATGGTTCAAAGCTAAATATGTCCTCCAGTTACTCCATCTCCAACTTCATTGTCCCAATGAGTGACTGTTTCTTCTGGAATATCTCCCCAGTTTATCATCTCAACCCTAGGTTTTTGATCCTTCCTCTCCACCTGTGCACCATGCCTTACATAGAGTATGTGGCTGAAGAAATTATGACTCAGTTGCATTTCTGACCTCAGCATCTTCTCTGCACTAACAGGGGAGGGTTGCTGAATTTTTATGTCAATAAGATTAGATAACCAGGTAGATGAGGATATCAGGGTCAACTGATGAAAGAATCCAAACATGAGGTTATCAAGCTTGCATACAGTCTCTTCTTGGATAGGATAGACAACTAAAACCCTAGAACCAACAAGTGCAGAAGTGGAGTCCTTTATAACAAAAGACATTAACCCTAAATTCTCGTGTTCCATGGTGCTTACTTCTATGACAATTGCCTGTACTCTCCTTCTGTCCCTCCTCCAACACATCAAGGTTTACTCTTTGAGCAGAAGCTCCAGACCCCAAAGCAACTATATCCCTCACTGTTGGTTCTTTCCATTTACCCAGGCACTGACAAGAGAAAGGGATTAATCGTGTGCTATAGTAGTACTGTTAAAGAACCATCAGACTTCTTTAGAATGTTCAGCTGAGAACTTCCATTCCTACCAATCATAATATACATGTTGGTGTGGAATAGAAAGCATGACATAAATATCTAAATGGATTTCATACTGGGCACTTGGTTAACTTGAATATAGACATTAATAATTTGGAGTGGCTGCCTACCATTGACTTTCTTTTTTTGTTTGTTTGTTTGTTTTTCGAGGTAGGGTCTCACTCTATCCCAGGCTGACCTGGAATTCACTATGTAGTCTCAGAGTGGCCTTGAACTCATGGTGATCCTCCTACCTCTGCCTCCTGAGTGCTGGGATTAAAGGCGTGCACCACCACACCCGGCTGACTTTCCTTTATTACATGCAAAACAGAGGAGGCTATACAGAATGACCCATTAATGGACTAAGGTTTCCTTAGCCACTTTATCTTTCCGTCTCTCTCTGCCACATTCTTTACCTTCCTTTTTCTAAATCCTTCCTGGAGCATTTATGCTGATAGTTTGCTCCACATCCTCACTTTTATACAGTTTCCTAAATTTCATAATGATGCTGCCTAGGAAATCACAGCCTTGCCTACTGGTTCACCAAGAAAACATTTCATGAGTATGTAGTGAATAAGTGCTTGTGAGTAATTCAGCAATGTGTGTGTGTGTGTGTGTGTGTGTGTGTGTGTGTGTGTGTGTGTGTGTGTGTGTGTAGACTCTGGATCTTCAGCATGTGCCAAGCAAATTTGTGCATGTTAATTACATAAATTACAAAAGTCCCATGGACCCAAACATTTCAAATTCTCAAAAATAGATAGTAGGGTAAACCAGGTAGGGTTCTTCCTAGAAGGCAGGTGGGAAACAGGAGGCAAAGCCACAGTAGTGATTTGACGCTTTTCCACGTAACTCATTGCCTCTTAAAAACAACTGAGGCATCCGTGCTGATTCACTCCAAGATTTGAAGGCAAGCCATGGCAATTTCTTGTTTCTGTATTTTATCAAGCAGCTTTGTGTGTGCAAGTAGAACAGAAGTATAAAACCTGTTAGAAAGGATGGAGGCCACTGCAAGCCTGGGACAGGGAGGATTTTTCAATCTGACTGCAAGGTAAACCCATTACTCCCTGATGAAGTGTTTCCCTTTGTTTCAACCCTCAAATTTAATAGTTACAAAAAAAAGAAAATGGGTTTGGGTATAAAATAATATTCAACACATCATAAAGCTGAGTGATGAGAAGGAGGGAAGCACAAAACTTAATGTTCATAGGTGTTCTTTTTTCTCTTTTGAGACAGGGTGTTGCTTTAAACTCCCAACAATCCTCCTGCCTCTCCTTCCCAAATGCTGGGAATATATTTTTTGGTTACTTAATAGAGTTTAAATAAAAACTCATACTGAAAAATTGATTTCTATTTTAGATATGGAAAATAAATTGAGAAGTCTAGGGTGGGCTGGCCATAGAAAGTACCACAGCAATGGTGACCTACTGTGCTGATCCCTGGCTGATCTAGGGATCCAAGTTCTCACCCAGAGCAGTGTCATATACTCAGTAATGCCCCTAAAAGTATCTTTGTGTGAACCCTGGAACCCACCAGTGTGCTACTTTATATGCAAAAGGGGTGAATATTATTGTGCATTTTGGGATAATCTTGGATTACCTGGATAGACTCAGAATACTCATAACGGTCCTCATAAGAGGAAGGCAAAAGAGTCAATACAGAAGGTGTAGGGCACACAGAAACTGTGACTGGAGCAATGGAACCATGAGCCAAGGAATGCTGGCAAGCTCTGGAAGCTGGAAGAGGCAAGGAGGACATTCTAGAAGCATCATCTGAATCACAGGCCTGATTTTATCCTCCTAAAACTCATCTCCAACTCCCGAGTTTCCAGGATGTGAGAGCATATTTGTTGTGTGTGGTGGCTCCTTACTGTAGCAAATAAGGCTAGTGTAACCAGAGAAAGCCTTTTTTCTTAATTTTTAAAAATTATTATACAAAAAAAGTCTCATTATAGAATTTCATATTGTTTTTTTCCCTTTTTTAATTAACCATAATTAGATACACTTAATAAGGGAATAATGCGTTGATGTCTCCACTTCCCCTATTTCCCTCTTCCCTGTCCCCAGTTAGTTGGATGTCCTCCTCCATGGGCAGTCTGGATCACTCCATGGGGTAGGGGGTTGTGAGTAGCCTAGGAGTCAACCCGGTTCCACCCCCCTTTGCATGTTGTTACTGAGGGGGCCATGTCTCTGGATATTCTCCCCCACCATGGCTCTTTTGTTAATCCTCCTCCCACTGCCATGTTTCCTCTTCCTCTCTCCCCTGCCCACTGGTCCATTCCCACCCTCAGCTCCCTTTTTACATGTATTCTGCATCTGTAGACCTCTTTTTTGCCTGCCATAGTCCTGTTTCTACATTTATGACCTAGACTCCTACTAACACACAAACATAATTAAAATCTAGGATCCATATATATATAAGAGAAAATATGTAGCATTTATCTGAGTCTGGTTTACTTTATTAATATGATAATGACCCAGCTATACCACTCCTGAGTATATGCCCAAAAGACTGTAAGTGCTGCCACATGTGTTTGCACATCAATATTTATTGCTACATTATTCAGGACATCAAGGAAATGGAACCAGCCTAGATACTTATCAATACATGAATGGATTTGAAAATGTGGTATATATGCACAATAGAATTGAGCCTTAAAGAAAAGTGAAACTGTGGCATTTTCATGAAAATGGATGGACCTATGCTATGTGATTTGAGTATGTCATCTAACCTTCTACTTAGGTTTCCTCAGAAATATAATGGGTAGGCAGAGAGATGAAAGTAGAGGTTGAACATTAGTGGCATATATGACTTTGATTTGGCCTAGTGTGAGTCTGAGATAGATTAGTCTCCAATGTAAATATTAAGGACCCACAAATAAATACATTCCCTTAAGCAATGTGAACCATCCGACAACGCTAGGCTGTTAACTCCATGGCAATCATTTTCCAATGATAACTCTCTATGATACTCACCTAGCCAGCCTCACACAGCTTTGTTCACTATCTGGACCTGTGATTCCAAATTGTAAAAATGTATTCCCATTGTCTCTGGACAGAAGGATTGATTACCTTCTACTTTCTGAAATTGTACCATTATTTTCTATCAGTTTCCAGAGACTAGAACGTATGATGGTTAATTGAAATTGCCAACTTTATTGGAATTGGAATCACTTAGGACACAAATCTCTGAGAATGTCTATGAGGGAGGTTCTAGATTATGTGTCATTGGAGTGGGAGTATCCACCCTGACTATGGGCAGTACCATTCTGTGGGCTGGTGTTGTAGCCAGCCACATGTCACTGGGATGAATCTCTAAACCAGGCACAATTTTGGGGAGGAAAGAATTTATTGAAGTAACAGACCCAGGGGAAGTTAAGGAAAAAGACTGGCCCCCTTTCACAGACCCAGGCAGAGATAGAGACAGCACCTCCAAAGCCAGCCAGCAAGCACACTGTGTCACTGCAATTCACAAAAATGCAGAACTGCCAGACCAGGTTCTGCTTTTCTTTTGCATATCTATTCCTTGTATTTTACATCCAAATTAGAAAGGGCCAGTCCCCAGGAGGCTAGGCCAAAGTGACACTTCCTCCAGCCAGAAGCCTGGAGACAACAGTTTAATAAACACAATTATAATAAATTCTATTGGGGGACATTTATTCAAACTACCACAGCTGGTATCTTACACTGAACAAAAAGGAGAAAGAAAACTGGATATAAGTATACATCATTCTCTATGTCCTTACCAAGCTGTCGTGGGACCAGATGCCTCATGCCCCTGCCACCATGCCTTTCCCAACAAGATAGACTGTATCATCTCAAACTAAAAGCTGAAATCATTATTTCTGTTCTCAAGTTGCTTCTGTCACAGCAACAGAATCCAATACATAATGCAATTCACAAAAATGGTGTGATACTACAACTCCCCAGTTGTCTCAAAAGAGTCAAGATTTTTTCACCCTAATTCCCAAGATACGAATACTATTATTTGATAATAGGATTTCACAAATGTAATTAGAGGTCTTCATCCATCAACCAAGTTAGTTATATACACATTGATGTGAAATGAGAATCATTCTAATCCCAATCCAATTACAGAAATCTTTCACCAGCTAGGAAGATGGTTCAGTGTAAGCTCTAGGTCCTGAGAGCACATGAACTTAATCCCGAGCACCCATGTAAGAAGCCAATCATGAATGAACATACTTAAATTACTAGGACTTGCTGATTAGCCAGCCTGACCAAAAACAATAGTTCTATGTTCAGAGAAAGACTCATCTCAAAGAGACATTATGGAGGATCAAAAGAGGAGGGTGCCCTATATCCTTCTGTGACCTCTGCATGCATTTGCCTGATTCACACATATGAAAATGTGCACATACACACACACACACACACACCACCACCACCACCACCACCATACCATACATATTATATACAGTGCCACACATGCTTGCATGCCAACAAAAAGGGGGGGGCTTTCAAATCCAAAATTCTCTGGCTGGTAATAGAAGGATTTTGCAGTTACCTTCTCATTGCTGGGACAAACACCAAACCAGAAGCAGCTAATAGGATGGAAGGCTTACTGATTCCAGGGGAATCATGGTTGAGGAAGTTTGCTGACTCCACTATACATCCATGGCAGAGAGAGAAAATCCAATACCATCCAGCACAAGCAGTCAGAGCCCAAACTAGCTCTCCACACACCTAGTGAGGCTGAACTGAAGATCCACCCCCAGTGACATGACCCCTCCAGCAGGAATCTGCCTGCTGGAAACTTAAGTAGGAATCTTAATCAAAAATGCCTGAGTCTATGAGTGACATACATTTGCATTCAAACCACTACAAAGGAGAAGTTAAAGGCTTCAAAGTAAGAAAGGATTTGATATGCTATAGCTGGCTCTGATGATGGAGGGGACCCATCACAAAAAAAAAAAAAAACATAGACTTGCTGCCCTAAGAAGGTGGTGGTAACCTTGGCTGAGAGTCTGCAGGGAACAGGGACCACAGTCTCATAGCTGGAAGGATCTGGATTCTGCCAGAAGACTCTTAATGCTTAAAATGGATTTTCCCCCACAGCCTCCAAATAAGACCCCAGACAATTAGCACCAATATAGAATATATATCAATATATATCAATATAGAACATACCAATATAGCACCAATATAGAATATATATATCAATATATATCAATATAGAATATACCAATATAGCCCCTATATAGAAGACACGGTTGAAAGTTGAAACCCTTTGTTCTCCCGACCTGCAGAACTGTGAGCAAATGGGTGGGTGTTGTTTGAAACTACTAAATTTGTGATACTATATTATAACAACAATAAGTAAGTGATATATGTTGCAGAAGTTCTAATAAAAATTATATATCTTTGTTGTCCAGATGGAGAAGCAGAGAAATCTGTATGGGGGAATCTGGCTATCTCCCAAAAGGTTTCTCTGAATAGAATTGATTACATTATAGAATTGGCTATACTGTAGCATCTGAAAGCTTAGACTTGTAGACTCAGGAGCATGTTTTCTTTCATCCAGAAAGATCTCAGACTCACATTAACCAAGCTCACAGTACTGATGTGTAAGACCAAAGTAGGAGAACTGAGAAGACGGTACCATTGGTAAAGTGCTTTCCATGCAAGCTTGAGGACCCAAGTTTATCCCTAGCACCCACATAAAAAAAACTGGGGCATGCAGTGCCTACAATCCCAGCACTGGGGTGATGGAACCAGGATGCTTGTGGCTTTCTGGCTAGTTAGTCTAGCCAAAATCGGTATCTCCAAGGTTCAGTGAGAGACCTTGTTTAAAAAAATATAGGACATAAATTAAAGAGGACACCTGACCTTGACCTCTAGCTCCTACACTCATGTCCACATATGTACATGCACACCCAGTACAAACATATACACAGCAAAAAGTTAAAATAAAATGGTAGAAACTAGCTAGCAATGATTCACAATGTTCTATGAAACAACCAAGAGAGTTAAATATGAATTGCAGTGTAAACACCATAGTCATTGTGACATAAGATTATAATTATCCTATGATTAAACAACACATTGATTAATGTATTTACTGTTAAATCTTGAATAATCAAGAAATTCCTTGAACTAAATTTCCCTAGAGAAAAACATAAGTGCATATTTAAGGCTTTGGTTAGAATAACAAATTGCTTCCCATAAAGATGGCATCTGAATATGATCCTCTCCACATGACACAGAAGTGCCTTATTGTCCAAGTTTTTATTGACACTGGTTGATGTCTTTGCAACTTTGTATAACTTAACAATAAAAGATAATGTATATAAGTTGTACAATGTGATATTTGAATAACTTACATTGTAAAATAGTCACCATCATCAAGCTAATTAACATACCTATTGCTCCACATAGTTAATGTGTTATTTTTCCTCTTAGTGAGAATGCTAAAAGACTCCAGAGCTTATTCATTTTAGGACTGAAAGTATATATCATGGAATTGAGGATACTGATCATGTTTTTGTTTTTAATTTTTGTTTTTGAAAATTTGCCAGCTTAGAAGAAAAAAAATTATGCTTCTGCTATCATTTATTTATGGTTTTTGTTTCTTTAGATAGGGTCTCAGTAGACCAGGCTGGTCTAGATTTCACTATATATTTGAGATTGGCCTTAATCTCTCTGATGCTCCTGCCTCCATCTCTCAATATCTCTTTGATCCAGACTGCCCATGGAGGAAGATATCCAGCTGATTGGGGATGGGGAAGAAGGACATTGGGGAACTGGGGATAACAACTCATTGTTTGCCCATTAAATATTGTAACTTATTATGGACAATAAAAAATAACTCAGTCTGGGCATTAGTGGTGCATACCTTTGATCCCAGCACTGGGGAGGCAGAGGTAGGAGAATCAATGAGTTTGAGGCCACCTTGAAAAAAAAAAGATAGTGCTTAAAGTCCTAGCCCAAGCCATTAGTCAGAAGAAAGTCATAAAAGGGATACAAATTGGAAAGGAAGAAGTGAAACTATCCCCTTCTGGAGATGATCTGATCCTATACATAACAGACCCAAAAGATAACAGCATTAAATTACTGAAGATGATAATAAATTCCTTCAGCAAAGTAGAAAGATACAAAATTAACACACAAAAACCAGTAGCCTTCCTCTATGCAAATGACAGGCATATGGAAATAGAAATCAGTAAAACAGTCCCATTTTCAATGGCCTCAAAAAAATCAAATACCTTGGAATAATATTAACCAATGATGTGAAGGATTTGTATAATGAAAACATAAAAATGCTCAAGAAGAAAAACAAGGAAAATGTGACAAGATGAAAGATCTCCCATGCTCCTTGATCAGTAGAATTAATATCATGAAAATGGCAATACTTCCAAAAGCTATATACAGATTCCATTCAATTCCAATAAAAAATACCATCTTCATTATCTGCAGACATAGAAAAAAATAATCTCCAAATTTATTTGGAAGGGGAAAAGGCCTTGGATTTCGAACACTATCCTGAGTAAAAGAAGCTCTTCAGGAGGTATCACCATACCCAATCTAAAGATATACTACAAAGCCATAGCAACAAAAACAGCATGGTACTGGCATAAAAGCAGACAGACAGATCACTTGAACAGAATTGAAGACCCTGCCCTAAGCTCAAGCAATTATAGTTACCTCATATTTGACAAAAGTGCCAACAATGTCAACTGGCTAAAAGAAAGCATCTTCAACAAATGGTGCTGGACAAATTGGCTAACATATGTAAAAAAAAAAATAAAACTAGATCCACTCCTCTTACTGTGCACAAAACACTGCTCTAAATGGGTTAAAGACCTCAACATAAGACCTGAAACTCTGAATACACTAGAAGAAAAAATAAGAGGAACTTTACACTAGCTAGGAGTAGGCAAAAACTTCCTGAACAAATTTCCAGTAGCCCAGGAAGTGCAACAATCACCAATCAACCAATGGGATCTCATCAAGCTAAAAAGCTTCTTTACAGACAAAAACCATACTCAAAGCCAAAAAACCATCATCAGAGTAGGAGACAATTTATGCCAGCTATTCCATGGACAGAGCCCCAATATCTAAAACCTACAAAGAACTCAAAAAATTAAATAATATAAAATCAAAGTGAGGGCTCACAAAATGGGGCACTGAATTCAACAGAGAATTATCAGAACAGGAAATACAAACAGCCTATTCTCATTTAAAAAAATGTTCAATGTCACTAATCATCAGGGAAATGCAAATCAAAACAACAATGAGATTCCACCTCACTGCAGTCAGAATGATAATCATTTAAAAAATCCAACAAAAATAGATGCAGGCAAGGATGCGGGGGAGGGAGGAAGGAACCCTAATTCACTGCTGATGGGATGGCAAACTTGTACAACTACTATAGAAAGCAGTGTGAAGGCACCTGAATAGGATGGACGTAGAGCTACCAACGGACTCACCTATCCCTCTACTAGGCATCTACACCCAAGACTCCTCGCCAAAACACAGAGACATTTGTTCAACAATGTTTATAACAACTCAATTCATAATAACAAAAAATTGGAATCAACCCAAATGCCCATCACTGGAAGAATGGATATAAAGTTGTGGGATATATACACTATGGAATTCTATGTAGCTGAAAGGAAAAATTACATAATGAAATGTAAAGAAAAGTGGATGGATTTGGAGCATGTCATTATCTGTGACCTCATATAAGAACAGAAAGTCAAGAGCCACACATTCTCCCTCAATGTGGTTCCTAACCAGGTTAAGCCTGAACATTAAGAAAACCTTTTGGATGAATTGAGAGATGGACAAAGGGATTCAAAAGAATTGGGGGTGAAGGGAACAGGAAAGGGGGGATTTAAATATCAATCTAACCAATAAGGAAGGATACTTAAAAATCCTTATTTTCATGTAGTAAGTTTGCTAGGAAGCTGGGGGTATCATCAAGTGAGAGAGACCTTGAATAGGGCAAGAGATAGCCTAACTCCAAGACAAATGGCTCTGGCCTGTAACCCCTGGTCGCAGTCGTTGTTTACTTCCCACACTGAGCTGTTGATCAAAGAGACTTATGAGGTCCCCAAAAATAAGGCAGACTTATGCCAAAGCTCTTGAATACCCACCCCAGCAAAAAGTGAGACCCTATTGCTGAAGACATCACAGATTGTCATTATACAACACCGAGAGATCCTGCTTAATCAAGAATGGTATACAGACCCCAGATGGTAGCATGTGTAGTGCTGGAAAGCATTACAGGAGCTGCCAAGGGAAACTGACCAAAGATATTCAGAGAAAGCACAGTCATCAATATACAACACTGAATGATGAAGACTGGTAGAGGCCAGTAACACCAAGAAATGCTCACCCATGCAATAGTGGCACTAAACCTGGGTGGGTAATCAACAGCTTGTTATTTGGTTAAGAGTTCTGCTCAGAAGCAGATAACCCTTAACTAGAACTGGTATACATGGCAACCCCATATGAAAACCAAGAATCTGGGCTCTAAGGGGAAAACCCCACTAACCAGAGATCTACAGAAAGGATATATTCATTAAAATCTTGACAGATTAACAAAGTTTGTCTCATTTAACCTATACTGATCTCACTCTCCATTGGAGATTCTGTTTGCATGTTTCAGAAGCCAGCAAGAACCATGGACAACCCAATTCCAACAACAGGACTGGAGATTTTATCTGTCACCCAGGCAGATGAACAACCCCTAACTTATGTTATAGAGCACAAGGAAGTGGAAAGATGAGCAAGAGACCTACCTCCATAGCAAATCAGATAACCTCTGAAAGGATAATGGGGACAGACACTGAGGATACCCAACACAATCTAAAGCAGAAATTCAGAGATTCTTAAGACCTCAACAGTAAAGCAGACCTAAAACTCACCCACCATGATTCAGGGATCTGAGCCAAAGAGGGGATGGAAAGATTGTAAGAGCCATAGTGGGAAAAGAGAGAGAGAGAGAGAGAGAGAGAGAGAGAGAGAGAGAGAGAGAGAAACCTGGCTACCTCTGGTATAATCCATATCCCCCTATCCCATGGATTGGTCCAGCAAGTCCATTTAGGAAGGTCCCTAGCCAGATGGGAACAGGGAGGAGGGAAATGTGGATACCACCATAAGATTTGCTCATGTAATGTATCTAATTATTTACAGTAAGTATGTAAGAAAAAGTTTATGCCCTTCACTATTTTTCTACAGATTTGTCTATATCTGTCAGACTAAGTGGTTAGAATAATTCCTTCCTTGGTGGCATTTTAGAAATTGTTATTCTAGGGTCAGATATTCATTCATCCCTATTTTCCTCAAAAAAAATCTGATGGTTTTACTTTTTCCATGTAAATTACTAATCCATCTGGACTTCATTTGACTATATAGTGTTAGATCGAAATAGTCTCTTTTTTTTTCCAAATTGTTAGCCAGTTCTACCACCCCTTATGGAATAAATCAAGAACATCTTGAGATTTAATATCTAAAAGTTCATGCAAGTGGTATGATTGATATTTGAATGTTTTTCTCCAGACAGTAGTGACCTTGTTTTCCTCATGATTTTCTCCCTTTCTACTGAAAACTACTCTAAAGACAGTTTTACCATCTCATTTTCAATAAGACATTAGCACTGTTAATTCATTCAATCTCCAAGGCCTGAACACCATCTAAATGCTACTCTCAAGGCTGGAATGAACTACCAGAGATAATTTTAGAGAAGAAATAGTTTAATAATAAAAAAGCAATGAGTTGGGGGTTGTTTGTTTATTTGTTTGTTTTTTCTTAGCTTGGGTCTCACTCTATCCCAGGCTGACCTGGAACTCACTCTGTAGTTCCAGACTGGTCTGAAATTCACAGTGATCCTTCCACTTCTACCTCCCAAGTACTGGGCTAAAAGGTGTGTACCACCACACACAGCACAATGAGTTCTTGTGCAATAAAACATTAATATTTACAACTATTTATTGAGCACGTACTGTCTACCTCTCACACCTTAGGACAATGGAAACACTGCACTGGTTCTCCTTCATGAGGGATTAAAGGCTGTTGAGGTTGAGTGACACAGTGTCATATTTGGTCCAAGCCATCAGTCTTAAAGAATATATTAGATAGTCACACAAGGTTATTATTTGGAGCCAATAGGATGAAAGAACACAACTATGGATCATCCCTGAAAATGCCATCCCAGTTCTGAATGGCCTGCAGAGGTTCAATGCTGAACCAAGGAAACTCTGCCAAATTCAGAGTAAGCACTAGTGGTTGGGGCCCAGATATTCAGTTCCTTCAGCTGACTCACATGAACAAAATCCTTTCTTTAGTGGCTGGAAGTCTCCTCTTCCTTATGGGACAAACAATCAAGAATAGTCCTTTCAGGGCTTTTGACCAAAATACAAACAGCCAAGATCAACCTCAGTTAGTCCAAGGTAAAAGAAGAAAACAATTCTAAGACTGCTACCTAATTTCCTGATTGTCCTTGATGCTCCAGAAAGTCCCCATGGGTTTGAATTGGAGAAGACCAATAGAAGCAAACACAAAAATGGGTAAAGCAGGAAAAAAGGCATAGGAAAATAATATGTTCAGTTTGGTGGTTTTTTTTTTTTGAGGTAGGGTCTCCCCCCTAGTCCAGGCTGACCTAGAATTCACTATGTAGTCTTAAGCTGGTTTTGAACTGACAGCGATCCTCTTACCTCTGCTTCCCAGTGCTAGGATTAAAGGTGTGTACCACCATGTATAGCAATTGTGTTTAGTTTTATAAATACTGATTTTAAAGGTATTTGTGGTTATCCAGGTGGAGAAGTCCATTGTGAAAGGGCCCAATGACAGACCTGGACTAGAGATGTAAACCATGGTGGTATTATCCACCCAAAATAAGCATGTAGGGAAGTAAAGAAGGAAAAAACAAACCGCAAGAAATGCAAAACTGAAAGACAGAAAAGCCTCTTGAAAAGATAAAAACAAATACACCAGAGAAGTATTTTTAAAATAATTGTGAGAAATAAGGCTGTCAAGGAAACAAATGAAATGAAAATTTTAAGTGAGAATATAACCAAAAAAATATGCTAACATTTTATACATGTGAATTATGATTTTATTATATACATAAAAATAAATTTCAAGAGGATTAAAACCAAACTATGAAAGTTACAACTTAAAACTTTTTAAAGAAAAATAAAATGCCTCAATAAATTATGGGTTAAAAATTGGCCAAGAAATCCACTCAGTGACAAGGAATCCTTAACTATAATTGGGACGTGGGCCAAAACCCTATGAGAACTAAAAACTCGGGCTCCAAGTAGAAATTCCCATTACCAGAGAACTACAGAGAGGCTAATCCCAATAGAATATTGTTAAATTAAAAATGTGTGTCTCATTTAACCTATACTGATCTCACTCCCTGATAGAGTCTCTGTTTGTATTTTTCAGAAGGCAGTGAGAAAGCTGTGGTCACTCCAACTCCACCAACGAGCTACCTGTGGATGGCTGACATCCCGGCAAGAGACGAACCACCCCAGGCCTATTGTGTAGACCCTAAATGATACTCTTGAGAGAGTGGTGGGATAAACAAGAGACCTATAACACAGCCAATCAGTCAACCCAGGATAAGTCAATGAGAGAGACACAGATTTCCAATATAAGCAAAAGCAAAAGTCCAAAAACACTTAAGATCTCAACAATAAAGCAGATGTAAAACTCACTCACCATGACTCAGGGAACTGAGTGGAAGATTGGATGGAAAGACTGTAAGAGCCATGGTGGGGGAGAATATCCAGAGACATTGCCCCCCTCAGCAACAACACACAAAGGTGTATGTGGGGGAAACCTGGCTGCCTCCTGTGCTATCCGTAATCCCCTACCCCATAAATTGATCCAGAAAGCCCACTGAGGAGGATACCCAGTGTATTGGGGACAGGGAGGAGGGAAATGGAATATCGACACAATATTTGCCCATACAATGTATCTAATTTTGAATAATAAAGATATCAAAAAAAACAAAAAATGCCTCAATAAATTATGGGTGTAAAAATCAAAATAACAAACTACAAAGATCAATAAATTTATCACAATGAAAAATACACTCTCTGGGATGGGGTATGGCTCAGCATGTAAGAGCACTTGCCATGCAAGTGTGAGTGCCTGAGAGGGACTGAATTCCATCCCTAACACCCATGCACAAAGCCAAGCATGGCCACACGGGTCAGTAACCCCTGCCCTGCCCTGTGGGGAGCTAAGATAGGAGAATAGCTGGGACTCACTAGTCAGCCAGTCTGATTGGCTTGAGATCTAATTAAAGACTCCATCTCTAGGAAACAGCAAGGAAGATCAACAGGGAGGAACACCTGAAATTCTCCTCTGGCCTCTGCAGGTGTGCACACAGAACATGCACATCTGCACACAGGTGTACTGCATGTATACCTCTACATTCACACACCTTGTATATACACACACAGCCCAGGGAACACACACACACACACACACCAAAAAATACACTTTCAATAAAATAGAAAATAAAAAACAAAATGCAAGCTCAAGACTGGAGTAAAGATATACTTAATATGTATCCCCAAGATATAATAAGTACTCAATATATGTAAAGAACTCACTCATTTTCCCTCTCTTACACACAAAATCAAGACAAAACAAATTTCAATATAAAAGTGGTCAAAAGACATAAATAGCAAATCTATGAATAAGAATGTCCTTGCTTATACAATGTATCTAATTATTAACAATAAGAAAATTTTTAAAAATCTTAATCACTAATAACATTAAAAAATCTTTTCACATTTTCGTGACACAGACAATGATGAGATATTATATTATTTCATATCCATGAGATTGGCAACACTACAAACAATGACAGTGCCAACTGTCAGAGTAGAAGGTTGTAAAACCTTCTCCAACCCAATGTCATTGATATTTGGGGTCAGGAATTCTTTGTCATGGAAGTCTGTCCTTTGTGTTGAATATCATTTAGTAGCACAGACATAAACTCTTCCAACTGAAGGCTAAAAACACTCCCCCATCATTCGTGACAACTACAAATATCTCCTCACATTACCAAATGTCACCTCGAGAGCAAAAGCACCCCCTAACTTCATGTAAAATTAGCACAGCTTGTTACAGTCTTGAGATGTAATCTGGAAATTGCCAAGTAAAGCTGGAGATGTGCAGAATCTGTCATTCAGTAAGGTGCTCTCAGATGTATGCCATGGAGAGAATGTCTTGCATAAATAGGCAGAGACATGTTGAAAACTACTGGACCAGTGATAGAATATGAAAGATTTAGGTGCATTCTCCTTACATATTGGTCAAGGAATGTGGACAAATTGTGTTATATTGCTAGATGCGATGTTATACAAAATGAAATAAAACATAAACACATTAGAAGAATAATTATCAATGTAATTAAATCTCACCAAGATAGCATAGGACAAAAGTTGTCAAAGAACACGTCTACGAGGCTGTTAATGCAAAGCTGAAAACAACTTCACCTATTATTTATGGGCACATACACATTTAGTAAGTTAAGGTTGATGACAAGTGACTTGAAGGACAAAGAAGAAGCAGTCGTTTTTCTCTGGGAGATCCCGATTGGAACAGGAGCCAGGACATCTGCTTTACATCATCTTTGAATATCATTCACCTTGTTGGCTTAGAGCAACAAAACAGTCTTCTCGATAATTCTATGCTTATGCCTATAGATGAGTGCGGCTCTCAGCTTTGGTCAGAGAAACTTCTTTTTGCAATGGAAAGCAATTACTACAGACTTATAAGTCATCAAAGTGAAGACAAAAAGTGACAGTTGAGTGATCAGACAGAAATGGGGCATCCATCTGTGTCACCTGTTTCAGGGCTCAGGGAAAATCACAGAAAGAAGGGAAGAGCTGCAGAATGGGAAGCACTGCTGGGGAACACTGTATTCCAGACATGACAGACATGACCATTGCAGGGTCTTTTGTGTAATAAATTGTAAATTTGTTCACGGTGTATTTGTTATAAAATGCTATAGAAAATGCAAATTCCTTAGGCTGGTGGTTGAGTACTCAATAACTGAATGGATGAATGTGTGACAATCAGCAACATTTGAACCTCACATTTTTTGTTCATAAAATAATAGGATTGGATTGTGTGCCTTCCAGAATTCAACCTGTCAGTATAGTCTGCTGACTTACAACATGTCAGAAATTAAAATATCTAGTTTCAAGAACTGAGGGCTATCATGGAGGAGGGGGATTTGCTCAGTTCTGGGCTGTTTTGGAGAAAAATATGAGAAATAATTTCCTACCAACTAAAACTGCTCACTGACAGAGGAAGATGCCTTTAGAAATGATATGTTCATTCCTCCAAAAACAATTCATTTAGGAGTCATAATTATTTACCAAGGGGGCTACAAAAGAACACATCACTGGAGAAAGTATTCAACTTCTTTCTGACCTTGATTTGGCTATGTTTTTGTGTAAATATTTTTCATTTAAACTATTAACTTAGATGGTTACAAAAGAAAAGAATAATGCAAGTCCAAGTTTTTTCCATTACAATAGATATAACATTACAGTTTATAATAGTTGATCAGAGCATAAGCAATTTCTTGCTTGTTAATTTGAACATGTAGCCAGGAATAAATAGCACACAGCATGTGTAATGCAATCTTAAAAGTGTTTTACTGGAACGATACTTAGACCTCATACAAGGAAATGAAAAAAAATAAGAAATGTAAATGAATGTGATGTCAGACTGATGAAGCTAGTCTCCAGAGATCCTTGGAAGTTAGAATAGATTTTAAAATTCATTACGATTGAATTATAAAATAAATGAAAACCAGCAGGGTTAAATATGAAGTTGATGTGGGCAGAAAAGAAAGACTTTGGATACCCATGGCAGGAAGCAAGCATGTTCAAGTTCACTTCTAGGGCAAGAAGTGGGTTTTCGTCCAGTTCCTTCTCTTCCAGTGTTCATACCAGGCTCTATCCTGGTCTCTTGAAAATGCAAAGCTAAGACAGTACTAACCACTCATGCTTTTATGGCAGGCATATACAACTCAGTGAAAAAAATATTCATAAAAATTTTATAGTGGCTAAAATCTATCATACATTGGTACTGACCCTAAACACTTTATATATATTCCTTGATTTCATCCTAACATCAAGAGCATGAAAGAGGTGCTGCTGTATGCCTGTCTCACAGATACTAAAAATGAGGCACTGGGGATAGAGAGATGGCTCTGTAGTTAAAGGTGCTTGCCTACAACTCCAGCCCATCAGAGTTTGATTCTCCAGTGCCTACATAAAGCCAGATGCACAAAGAAGCACATGCATCTGGAGTTTGTATGCCATGGAAAGACACCCTGGTTTTCTGGTTCTTCTCTCTGTACTCTGCAATTCTCTCTCTCTCTCTCTCTCTCTCTCTCTCAAATAAATAAAAAATATTTTTAAATGAGGCACAAATGGGTTAAGCACCATACTCAAAACATACAGTTTATAAGTGGCAGAGCCACGGTTCAGTCTAAACCCAGAATCTATGTTCTTAAACTGGGCACAGAGTAGCACGAGCCTGTAATCCTAACACTTGGGAAGTGGCAGCAGGAAGATCAAAAGTTTGGGGTAGGCTAGGCTATGTCAGATCCTGTTTCATAACAAAACAAAACAAAAAATGTAATAATTATAACAACACAAAGGAGGCTGTGCTCCTGACAGTACACCTTGTTTTATCTCAAGGTGATAATTTTCAGGGCTAAATCTAGAGATTGCTCTTTGAAAGATCCTTATAATAATCTCACTACTGTCTAAAGTGGATTTGCAGCATATAGTAGAAAGTGCACAGAGACCATCCATATTTATATGGAGATGGTTTTCACCTGATAAATCAGACTCCCAGAAACTTGTCAAGGCCAAACCAGACACATAACCCATTTTAATTTATGTTGCAAATAGTGACTGAATGAATGTCCAAGCATTGGTGAAGGAGAAGGGAAGGCTGACAATGAAAGAAGTTTCTTTATATTTTTGGTGATTTGTTATTGATAATTTTCATTCGTGTGCATAATATATTTGATCAGAATCCCCTCTCACTACTTTCTTTGGTCCTCCTCCCTCCCTCATCTCCTTTTACAAAACCCTTCCTTCTTTTCTACTAGTCCTATGCTGATGTCCTTTTCTGCCCTCCATCATCCATGAGGAAATGTTGATGGGCCAATTTTCTGCAGGTACAAAAGCCACTGTGAGGTCATGAATGCAACAGCTACTCCTGCCCAGAAGACAGCACTGGGAAGCACTCCTCCCCATCCTTTGGCTCATCCTTTCTTTCTTGCACCTCTTCTGCAATGTTTCCTGAGCTATTGATTGTGTAATAGAGATGTCTCATTTAGTGCTGAGCACTCACTTGTCACTTTTTCTCAGTACTCTGACAAGTTTAGAGTCTCCCCAGTAGTCAATGTCATCTGTAAAAAGAAGCTTCTCTGACAAAAACTGACAGCAGCATTAGTCTATAAGATAAACATAAGTATTTAGAAATTACTTTGATTGGTATAACAAATCCATTTAACCAAACAACAGTAGTAGCTTCCCATCTAGTGCCTATGACCTTCTAAGTCATAAGCTTTTGAATAGATTTTCAATAGCAGGCATGAATTCCCACCCATGGAATGGACCTTAGATAAACTCAGGGAGCATTTGGTTACCCCCATAACAGATATACCACTATTGCACCTTAGGAACATCTTGCCTGGCTGACTAGTTGTGTAGCTTATAGGCTCTACTGATGATAAAGACTCCTGATGACTTTTCTCCCCAACAACCTGGACAGCACTTTCTCTCACTATGACAGCTAGTTAGCAGGGAGGAGGCTTCCAGCTCAGTTCTAGTTTGATTCCTCAGTATCCTGTTAACTGAAGCATGTAGTGTCTTCAGCAATAGGGTCTTACTCTCCCGTTCTGGTGTATAATCAAGAAGACTGACAATATCCTGTATTGTTTTGAAGTTTCAGGGGCCTTACTGAGCAATAATTCAGTGGGAGATTTCCCACCCTTAGCACTGAGATTTTCCTATAACAACTTTTGGCTTCTGGGCACAGCATTATCCACCATAGCAGGATACTTCTCCACAATCCTCCTTTTAAAATTCTATTTTTAAAAATTAACTAACAAAGAAGTAGGTTTTCCTATGGCCTATTCATAACATCTGTAGTTTTGGTTAACCTTCTCATACCCCCTACCCGCCTCTAGCCTGTTCCCCTGACCCCACTCAGACCTTTCCATCCACAGTATTCTGCCTCTCTACTTACATATCTACTACCCCCTTTCTTTAAGCCCCCCAAACTCAGCACCCTGATATCCCCTTTCTAGATTCCTGGTCTCTACTACTCTTCCTCCAACTGGATTAGGAATCTAAAAGTGCAAGGCTAGGATTGCGTATCAGAGACAACATATGTTGCTTGTGTTTTTGAGTCTGTGGGACCACATTCAGTATATTTTCCAGGTCTAGCCATTTTCTAAACATTTCATAATTCCATTTCTTCATTATTCCTTCATCAGCTGATGGGCATCTAAGCAGATTCCATTTTCTAGTTACTCTGAACAGAGAATCAATAAACAATGATGAGTCAGTGTCTGTGTTACAGAGTCCCTAGGGTACATGCCCAGGAGTAGTATAGCTGAGTCATATGGTATGTCTTTTAACTACTTGAGAAAAATTCACACTAATTTCCATAATGGCTGTGCCAGTTTATACTCCCACCAACAGAGAATAAGAGTGTCCCTTTCCCCACACCCTTACCAACATTTGTCATTTAATTTCTTGATAATAGTCTGACCAGAGTAAGATGGAATCTCAAAGTAGTTTTAATTTACATTTTCCTAATGACTAAAGATGTTGAACACTTTTTTTAAAAAATATGCATTGGGCATTTGTAATTCTTCTTTTCAAGAACTCTCTGTTCAGATACAAAGCCCATTTCTTGATTGGGCTGTTTGGTTTCTTATTATTTCGTTTTTTGAGTTCTTTGTATATCCTAGGTATTAATCCTCTGTCAGATGTATAGCTGGCAAAAGATTTTTCTCCCATTCTGTAGGCTGCCTCTTCATTCAGTTAACAGTTTTCTTTGCTGTATTAAACCTTTTAAATTTCATTGGCCTTATTTCCTGAGAAACTGGAGTTCTATTCACAAAGTCCTTGCCTCTGTGTATGTGTTGAAGCATTTTCGCTTTTTTCCTAGAACAGTTTCAGAGTTACAGGTCTGATCTCTAGGTCTTTGATTCATTTAGAGTTGATTTTTATGTGTGGAGAAAGTTAAGGATCTAGTTTCATTTTTCCACATATAGATAACCAGTTTTCCCAGCACCATTTGTTAAAGAGACTGTTTTCTCCAGTGAGAATTTTAGCATATTTGTCAAAAATCAGATAGCTATAGCTAGATGGGTTTATCTGTGGATCCTCCATTCTGTTCCATTGATCTGTTTTTGTGCCAGTACTATGCTAGTTTTGTTACTGTGACTCTATAATATACCTTGAAATTATGCATGGAGAAACCTCCAGCCTTATTTTATTTATTTTTGCTCAGGATTGCTTTGACTCTCCGAGCTCTATTGTGCTTCCAACTGAATTTTAGGATTTTTTTCTATTTCAGTGAAGAATGGCTTTATAATTTTGATTGAAATCACATTAAATCTATAGATTTCTTTTGGTAGGATAGCCTTTTTCCCAAATTGATTCTTCCTATTCATAAATGTGGAATATCTTTCCATTTCCTGGTGTCTTCTTCAATTTCTCTCTTGAGTGTTTTAAAGTTGAAGGAACTTTCTTAGTGTTTAGAAGCTTACACTCTATTGGGTATGGTTACCCAGTCCACAGGTCATCATAGTGTAGATCACAAAGTGGAGTAATCAGTATCACAGAAGGTGAGTGAAGTGGTCAACAGGTTAAAGGAAAACAGAATTGTTATTTGGTGGGGAAACCAGGAAAGGCTTCATGGGGAAATCAGAACTGGGAGTCTGGGTAAAATTTGGATAGGTGGATATGCACAGAAAACAGCAGAACAAAAATGGAAAGAACTCAAAGACCAATCCTTAGTAATGATTGGTTAGAGAAGGTGATATGAACAAAAAAAGTAAACTGAGTCACCATAGAAGGACCACTGAGGAGATAACTCAAAAGTATCATAACAAAGGTCTCATTTATTGATGCCAGGCAATGTTTATCCTCATGATAGTGTATCATTTTGGTATATTTCTACCACCTGGTAGCTCTTTTTGCCTTTTCCCCTCATTTTCTCTCTCTCTCTTTCTCTCTCTCTCTCTTTCTCTCTCTCTCTCTCTCTCTTTCTCTCTCTCTCCAGAGTTTCCAGCTAAAAGTACCACTAATGGAAAGTACTCAATGGAAATCTTCTGCAATTATAATTCTGCTGTGTAATTTTTCTATAGAATACAAGGTGAAAATCCCTCCCTGACTGTGGCTGTGGTCACACTGAACTTAAGGGACAGGGGTTAGGGGACATCACCATACTTTATGAGGGTCCATGGATTACTTAGGGAGTCACTTCGCACATCAACTCCCTGTTTATCCACGGAGCTGTGTGGACAGATTCTTGGGACAGTGGTGAGCCAATGAGAGGAAGAAATCTCGGGAGACAGTTGCAGTGAACAGCTCTGCATATATTTATTAGGTTGAGAAAGGTTTCTTTTATTTAGAAGGAAAAGGAGAGGCAAGGGGATAAGTGGCAAGGCGATTGGCAGGGGTGGGGTGGTCTGTGGATGTCTCATGAAAGGATCAGTAGGGGCCAGCTGCATGGATAAACTAGAGGGACTTTTTGCTTCCTGGGCCTTGTTATCACCTTATAGCTAAATTATGTGAACTCCAATAAACTCATGCCTTGAAGTGCCTGGGCTTATCAGGGTTTGCTGGGGCCCAACACGTAGCTGGAGGTTAGGGAGTAAAGGAGACAGCCAAACTCTTGCCCATCTCAGGATGAGATAATCGGGGTTTCAGGCCAGTCTCACCTTTCCTTTAACCCTATGTCCTCTGTGCCTCTCAGCAGGGTCCCACTTCACAGACAGAATTATAAGCAACTGAGACATAAGTTGAGAAATATAAATTGGGACAACTTAGGTGATACATGAAATTACTGGCTTGGATCAAAACAACTGAAGAGGAATGGGAAAAATGTGAATGAGCGAAGATACTGATGAGTTTAATAAATGAAGAAATAACTACAAAAGGAGATGTTTAGGAAGATTAAAGAGAGTATGGAAGTCTGGAGGGGAAAGTAGGCATAACAATGGCAAGAATGTAAAACAGCTTCAAGCAGGAGGAGAAGTAAACACTGTGGGCTGCCTTCACCTGCCTACCACTCGATATCCATGAAGACTTTTCAGTTTCTAGCAATGTCGGGCTTCCCAACATTTTCCATGAGAACAGGTGCATAGGAACAATGAAATATGGTTGCATTTTAATCCAGGAGAAAATTAGATAATATGCTGTAACCTTCAATGGAAGTGATTCAAGAATCACAGTGAAAATGGGAGGTAAAGAGAAAACTGTAACATTTAGACAAGATATAGGATTTAGTTTATAGTGCAAAAATAAAAGCATGGCTTCAGAAGTCAGATGTTTTTTGTCCCTTTTGCCTTTAGTTCTTTTATAAAGTACCATTTTCTGTTCTTATAAAGAAATTCCTGGATTATAGATGTCTTTACAATTTATATGAGATACAATTATCATTTCAATAGTGAAGTTAACATAAAATATCTTCTCACTGATTCTCAAATGACCAGTTATTGGAGCTCCATTATAACTTATATTTTACTCAATATATTTCAGATTTATTAATATGAAACACAATAGTAAGAAGAAGCAACATGTTTAGCATTTGCAAGGCCAGACAGTTATAAGTGCTTTTATTTTATTTATCTTTAGTGTTATGAGTGTTTTTATTTTGCTTGCACACATTAAGACCGTCCTGCTTATCACTGCAACCACACAGAGATCTGACTCTTCCTAACATTCCACTATAAATGGCGGCTGTGGAATCAACCCCAGAAAAAAAAAAGAACCTGTATTTTTAAAATATTTATTTTACTGATTTATTTGCAAGGAGAAAGAGAGAGAGAAAAAGTATGAGCATGCCAGGGCCGTTAGCCACTGCAAACAAACTCCAGAAGCCTGTGCTACTTGGTACATCTCCCCTATGTGGGTATTGGGGAATTGAGCCTGTGTTGTTAGGCTTTGTAGGAAAATGCCTTAACTGGTGAGTCATCTCTCCAACCCTCAGAACCTGTATTTTTAAGCATCATCCTATCTTGATTCTTGATCATAACTTGTAACCATGATTACATAGTGAGACATCTCAGAAGACAATGTGTATTTACCTACTCTTGTCTTCACTAACTTTCAGAAGCTTATTCTCCCCCCTGAATTCAACTTGCATAATGAAAGGATAGCTAAGTCATTTGTGTATTCAGACCAGGATTCAGTATTCATTATACCAATATTTAGACCAATTCAAACTTGGATGTGTTTATTCTCTTGTTTGAGAAGGTTCCTTAGCTACTTCGGCACAGTCTCCAGCTGGGAACGTAGGAAGGATCCAACTGCCATGACAAGGTCAGGCCACAAAGCCTCTGGGCAAGGTATATTATTGGGAGATATTAAAGTGATTTCTGATGGTCCAAGTTAGAGCTGAGGTCCAGAGGAGAATTAAAATTTATTTCACATTAAAAGAAAACATTCAAGATATTTATAGAAAAAAAATAAATAAAAAACACTGTGAAAGACAAAAACCCTTCCATCAGATTTGGGATCCAAATGTTGAGAAGCTTCAAAAATAAGAATAAAACAAAGGAGGAACTACTTCTCTCTTAGCTCATATTAAATGGATGTGTTGCCGTTTTCAGCATGATTGCACACATATTTTTTCAATTTCCTTATTATGAACTACACAGTTAGCAACACAAAATAAAATGAGGTCAAACAATAAATGAAGCAATATGATGTTCTCAAAAAAACAGGACAAGGTACAAATAGACGTATGTGGAGAAAATGATGATGAGAACAATTGAAAAGCTTTCTGTACTCTTCCGAAACAAATGACATGGCCAGAATTATGGTTATTCCTACAATCAACTACACAAAGACTACTTAAAGCAACTTATAAAGCTGACATTAAGTTAGCATCAGATAACATCTTATGTAAATATACAATAGCTCCTTACCTTAGGATATTTAGATCTAATAAACAAAAATGTTTTACAATTAAAAAACAATACATCAGCTTCAAAGGCCTTTATGGTGAACATTTTGGGACCATATCAATTAAATGTATCAATTAAATACTATGGGAATAACATATAATAAGCTCTTAAATGCTTTCATGGACCCTAAAAGCTTTGCATATTTCACTTCAGTGTTCATTACCAAAGTTCACTCTATGAATTTATATCTTCACTCTCAAAAAAATGAGTTTTTATCTTTAAAAAAAACTTTGTCAAGTTCACTGAGCAAGTAAGTAGCAAAAGCTGAGGTTGGAATACAATTCTGTCTTTTATAATTTCTTCCCTTGCAAAGGGTTGCCTCTCTCATTAATAAATGTCATGATATCTCAAAATTTAAATGTGATAGTCATAAAAAAATTGAATAATGGAAATTGAAGAGCAACATGTTGACCCAGATTTACAATGAATGAATAAAAAAGATTTGTGTACTGTAATTTGTTTTACATTAAGAAATAAAATAAGTCATAGAATAGACATTAGTTTGTATATAAAATATAATTTACCCATGTATGCCTGATAAGAGTCACAGCATAATTATTTTTAAAGGCACTGATTTTACAAAAGACTACAAAGTTCCAGAGTTTGATTTATATGGAAATAATGAATATGGGTAGTACTTAATGAGATTATATTCTTTGATTGTTCAGCAATGGCATCTCTACATGAGATTATTAAAAAGAATAAATCTACTTCAGTCAATCCATGCTGTACATAATGTAAAGAAATCACAGTCTTGATGACAATTGTAAATCAATTAGAAATGCATATTGCAAATAATAAAGTCCTAATTTAAACAATAAAAAGTGTTAGGCCACAGGATGGGAAAGATCTGAATTACATAGCCAGCTTCTCATAGGTTTGATACATGTGTTCAAGAAACATTACCCAGGGGCTAGGAAGATGTATTAGTGGGAATCGTGATTGTTGCACAGCATGATGACCTGAGTTTGAATCCCCAGCACCCATGTAAAAGCTAGGTTCAACAGTGTGTGCCTATCATCCTAACACTGGAGAAGCAAGTACAGGAGAATCCCTGGGGCTTTCTGGCTAGATAGTCTAACCAACTCAGTGAGTTTCAACTTTAGTGAGAGGCCCTATCTCCAAAGATAAGGTGGAGAGTTATTGGGGAAGACATTGGGGAGGCCTCTGGCTTCCACATGCATGCATGCATGCATGTGTACATGCACCCACACACAGACACATGAGCCCACACATGCATGAACGCCACACACACACACACACACACACACACACACACACGCACGCACGTAGAAAGTAAACAAAATGCATAAATAAAAAACCAAAAAATGTTAGCCGGTACCCAATTTTTTTTTAAAATATATATTTATTGTCCATAATGAGTTACATTATTTAGTGGGCAAACCATGCGTTGTTATCCCGAATTCCCCAATTCCCCCCCTCCCCATCCCTGATCAGTTGTATATCCTCCACCGTGGGCTGTCTGTATTAGTCCTTGTGGCAAGGGATCCTGGATATCTTAGTACTCATCCCGGTCTTCCTGGC
>PVHP010012220.1:0-43433 GCA_004024765.1 Zapus hudsonius
AGAGAGAGAGAGAGAGAGAGAGAGAGAGAGAGAGAGAGAACACCAGGGCCACCACCTTGTGGGTCTGGCTTATGTGGGTCCTGGGGAATTGAACCTGGGCCCTTAGGCACTGGAGGCAAGTGCCTTAACCTCTGAGCCATCTCTCCAGCCCCCAGTTGAATTTTGATAAACAAATTATAATCATTCTTTCTCAGACAGGGGGGCTGTTTTAAGGATAAAGGAAGAAAACAGGACATGGAAGATTTTACCCAATTCTCCTCCAAGAAGAGTTTGTCTGTTCTTGGTTGCGTTGACATTTAACATTGGACTTTTGAACCGCTCAGCCGCATAATAAAATTGTCAGTCTGTGTCCTCTGACCTTCAAGTTAAAGCCCGAGCAGGACAGTCCCCTCAATCCAGTCTTATCATTGCTGTGTTCTTGATCAAGCTTGAGGTCAGGTGTGGAACCCAGGCTTGTTTTGGAAGGTTCACAAGGTGCGTGTTATTTTAATCCTTGAGATAATTGTTTTTAACACAGATCTTCAATCTCACACATTTATTCACAATACTTGACACATTAATTATTGCTTGTCAACAATTTGACTGAGGAATGAGGTAACTGTCACTGACCTACAGTGATGGGAAATCACTTTATTGAATCCTGTACTCAACTCACAGAATTTAATCCAAAGCGGATGCCGAATGGGAAATGTTGCTTCAGTTTGCAATGTGTTACATGTAACTTCATGGCTTCCTAACTCTGCTCATCGTAATGTCGGTTTGCAGGCTTTTTTTCTTCAGGCTCTGAAGAACAGGCTTTTTCCTCTTTGAGTCTCTACATTCTAGAACATTCAAAGGGGTCAAGCAAGCCCCTTTGAAATAGGACTGGCTGGCTAACCTGCCCTGCTTTGCAGAATTGGTTAGTGGCGGAGACGAGTCTATGCCAGTTCCCTTCTTTACAGCCTCTGCTGGTAGCTGCCAAGAGCAGAAGACTCGCCATGAGCAACTCCAGCTGTAGTTAGTTTCCATTTAAAAATATATTTTTTTTATTTAGTTATTTGCAGGCAGAAAGAGGTAGAGAGAAGAGAGACAGAGGCTCTGGTGTTCTTTTCCTCTAAATAAATAAAAATTTTAAAATGTATAATCTGGGTTGGAGAGATGACTCAGTGGTTAGGGTTTGCGCTTGCCTGCAAAGCCTAACGACATGGGTTTGATTCCCCAGTGCCCACGTAAAGCCAGATGCACAGTGGCACGTGCATCTGGAGTTTGCAGTGGCTGGAGGCCCTGGCGTGCCCATTCTCTATCTCAGTGCTGAGGAGGCAGAGATGGGAGAATCCCGGGGTTTGTGGCTAGCTTATCCAGCGGCGTGATCCTGGTTGAATGAAAGGTCCTGTCTCAGAAAGTAATTGAGGAAGAAACCTGACATTGGCCTTTGGGCTTCTCATGCACATGAACACACATGCACATACACCTGTACACACACATACATACACACATGCATCATAGCACACATGCACACCACACACGCGCAGACATACAAACATAAGAATGAATGAAAGGATCCGTGTTGTTACTCTGCTTGGAAACGCACTGCGTGGCCGTTGGCTTGCTCCCTGTCTCTGTAAAAAGGCAGCGATCGTCCAGTTCCACGCATTTCTGTGTACTCTCAACTCTTAACTGAGCTCCTACCGTGTGCTGGGCATCCACAGGAACCCTCCTTGGCTGAGGAGATTTCCATCAGCAGCTTGCTCCCTCCGAGCACATTTCACACTGCCTGTAAACTGTGAGTTAGAAGCAGGGGTCAGGAGCTTGAAACTGACATGTTTCCAGTTAATCATGACTCTAGGTCCTGGAGGGAGGTTGAGCTGTCCACCAACCTGTTCTGAAGCAATTGAGGTGACCATGTGTGAAAGGATGTGAAATTTGAAGATGTGTTTCTTTGGTACTTAACATAGGCCAGTTTGGTTTCTGTCTTACAGAATAGCATTTTTCTTCTGTGTCTCTGTCTGTGTTGTGTGTGTGTGTGTGTGTTGCTGGGGATGGAACTCAGGGCCTCATGCATGCTAGGCAAGTTCTTTGCCACTAATCTATACTCTTTTTTCTTATTTATTTATTTATTTATTTATTTATTTATTTATTTATTTTGGGGTTTTCGAGGTAGGGTCTCGCTCTAGCCCAGGCTGACCTGGAATTCACTATGTAGTCTCAGGGTGGCCTTGAACTCATGGTGATCCTCCTACCTCTGCCTCCCGAGTGCTGGGATTAAAGTAGTGCGCCACCACGCTCGGCTTTTTTTTTTTCATATTTATTGTCAATAATTAGATACATTGTATGAGCAAGTCTTGTGATGGTACCCTGATTTCCATTTCCCGCCTCCCTGTCCCCAGCCCTCTAGGGACCCTCCTCAGTGGGCTTACTGGACCAGGATAGGGGGTTATGGATTACTCTTGATTCTCATATGCACTTTTTGAGTTTTTTTTTAAGTGGTAGGGTCTCATGTAGCTCAGCTGTTCTCAAACTTGTTATAGGGTGGCCTTGAACTTCTGAACCTCACGTCTCTATCTCCAAGTGCTCGAATTACAGGCATGCACAACCATGCCTGCTTTTTGTGGTGCTTGGGATTGAACCCAAGGTTTCATACATGTGAGGCAAGCATTTCATCAATTAAGCCCATACCCAATCCCTAAAAAAAACACCTTTTTTTTTGCTTGGCATCTGGCAGCTCATTACAGTGTGTATTCTTGGCACAGAAATGGGAAATCCTTTGTGTTACTATTATTATTATTATTTTGCTGTGTGTGTGTACAGTAAATGTGGTGTGCTGTGTGTACTTGATGAACGTGTGTGTGTGTGTGTGTGTGTGTGTGTGTGTGTGTGTGCAGATGCATGCACTCAGTGAGCCCACAGAGGCCAGAGGATAAAGTGCTTTCCTGTTGTTCGTCTGAATAGTTCCTTGATGGTCTGTCCCTGAACCTGGAGCCGCCAGGGTCAGCAATCGAAGGGGTTCTCCTCTCTCTAGGTCTCTGCCTCACCCCCAAACACCCCACAGGATTGGGGTGGCAGGCATGCCTGGGGATGCCGGGCTTTTACAGGTCTCAGGCCCTCCCTCGGGCATAAGCCACAAGCATTGGTGCCCACTGAGGCATCTGCCCAGCCCTCTCTTTGTACAAGCTCTACTAGGTCTTCTCCCTTCCTTCCTCTCTCTCTCCCCCTCTTCCTCTCTCCTTCTCTCTCTCCCTCTTTATCTTCTTTCATTCTCCCTCTCTCCTCTTCCTCTCTCCCTTTCTCCTCTCTCTTTTCTTCTTCTCTCTTCCATCCCTTCTCCCCCTCTCCGTCTCCCTTCTCTCTCTCTCCCTCTCTTTCTTCCCCTCTCCTCTTCTCCCTCTCTCCCTTTGCTTCCTCCTCCTCTTCCTTCTCATGCATGGCGATAAGGTTTGTCCGCATGGCTAGGTGTTTTCTTTAGGAGAGAGGTGGATTTTTGTGGAAGGTTCCAAACCACACCTTGGCCCGTGGGATGTGTCCCTCTATTGACTGCATTTGGGGGAGTGCCCTAGGGAGTGTTCTCCATGCCACTTCCTAGTCCCCTCCCCCTGAGCCATTGTGGCTTTGTGACATAAGCACCCACCAGATTGCTGGAGGGACCTGGTCACCTTGGACTTGTCAACTGTGAGCTGGAGACTTATGAAAAGAATTCAGCACCGAGGAGTGTAATTCCTGCTACCTGGCCACGGTCCCCAAAGGATTGAGTGCTTTGAAACTGGTGAATGAGGAGGCTTAAAGTCTCACTGTGTTCTGTGTTCCCTAAGATTTCCCCTCTGTCTCTCTCTCTCCTACACTTGCCAAGGAGGTGAGATCTGAGCCAGAGGTGAAGTCTTGAGGTGATTGTAGCAATGTGGTATGGTGATTTCCCAGTTCTGTTTGGGTTCTTATGTGTAGATATGCCCCCTCTCTCTGCCTCTTGCTTGCTGGACTCATGAGATCATGCCAGCAGAAGTCAGCTTTGTGCCATCTGACTGCTTCGTATTTTTATTTGCCCGTGACGAATGACTATTCCCAAGGTGATTTATAGTCTGGCTCTGGTGTCATTCAGTTTCTGATGAAGGAAAGTCAACGTTCAGAGACTGACGGTGCGGGAAGAGAAGAGGAAAGATTCCTCATATGTACGGATTCAGTCCATGAGCCCCTGTGTGCCTTTTGCTGTTTGAGTTGAGTTTTATGATACTGAGGGACTTGCTGAGGGCTAGGTCACAATTATAAGCTGGAAGCAGAGCGTATATGTGTGTGTGCGTGCGTGTGGGGGTGTGTGTGTGGTTGTGGATGTGGGTGTGGGGGTGTGTGTAGGTGATTGAGAGCCGAGCTATGGGAGAAGTCCCAGTTCTGACTCTGGGAATAAAGGTTCTGATTGCTACTGTAGCACTAACACTTGGGCATCCTGGGTCTTATCGACCCATCCTGGCCTCAACTCCCCAGACCCACAGGACTCCCTGCTCTTTGTATACCTATGGCTGAGTTAGGGGGTTCTCTGCAAGAACCCTGTCATCCGGGGCTGTCAGATACTCTGCCACAATGTCCTTTCTCTTATCTGGAACTAGTGATCTCTGTCCAGGTTCTTCCCAAGGCCCTTGACATTTTACGTCATCATTCACCCTGCGCCTCTTGCTAACCCTAGACTGCTCTGTCTTACGTCATCCTCTTCATTAGCTCGGCCAGTCCCTAGAAAAGAGCTCATCACTAACATGCGTAAGGAGACAGAAGAAAAGAGCTACCTGAAGAAAGACATTAAACAGGCGTGGACATGAAATTTATCAATCCTAACTAGCAATAGCTAAGTGTAGGGGCTCACGCCTTTAATCCTGTTACTCTGTAGGCAAAGGTTATGAGGATGGCCACGAGTTCAAGACCAGCCTATGACTACAGAGTGAGTTCCAAGACAGCCTGGGTGAGAGTGAAATCCTACCTTGAAAAAAAATCATAAATAATAATTATCATTGAGAATAACATATGGGTCAGTAAAGCCACAGAAGTCTTCATATTGCGCCAGTGTTCCTTCATATTTTCTTCCGTCATCCCATGAGAAGTGCTTTCCTTTCAAAAGAGTGATGTGTAATCAACTGTTTTCTATAGTTGTTCTCAACTAGTATTGGTAAGAGTGTCACGTCTCGGGCTGGGAAGATGGCTCAGTTGGCAAAGTACTTACCATGCAAGCTTGGCAGCCAGATGTTAGTGCTGGGCGCTGTGCACCCTTGCAATCCCAGCACTGGGGAGGCAGAAGCAGGAAGCTCCCTGGGGTGCTTACATGTGTGTGTGTGTGTGTGTGTGTGTGTGTGTGTGTGTATACACGTGTGCGTGCCCTTACAGTAGCACCTAGTGTATTCACCGATATTAGGATGGATTCACCTCTGGAGGCCCAGACTAGAATGTCGGGTATCCCTCGCCATCACCCTTCTCGAGTTTTCTACTGTTCCTGGAGCTGGCCGTTCTTTTCAGGGGTTCCAGTGATTCCAGGTTTCTGCCCCCCTGAGGTCCTGATGTTAAGGTGCATGTGGTCATTCCTGGTGGGTTTTGTGGGTTCTAGAGATTCCAACTCTGGCCCTCATGCCTGCAAAGGAAGTGCACTCCTCTGCGGAGCCATCTCTCCAGCCTGTGGGGTCAGCACCTGCTGAGCTGTCTCCCCAGCCCCGGGAGGAGAGAATCTGTCACGATCTCCATCCAAAAGACAAAACTCCAGCAGGGAGAGTCCTCATCTGGCTATTTTGTGTAGCAGAGGTAGAAATTCTGTACAGTGAGAACTGAATGCTTAGAGCACTGAATTCTGTACAGTGATCCCTTAAAATCCAGCTGAGTACCTTAAAATGCACAATCCCACTGTGGTTGGGTTTTTTGTTTTGTTTTGTCGTTTTTTTTGAGATAGGGTCTCGCTGTAGCCCAGGCTGACCTGGAATTCACTATGTAGTCTCAGGCTGACCTTGAACTCACAGTGATCCTCCTACCTTTGCCTCCTGAGTGCTGGGATTAAAGGCCACCACACCCAGCTCAGTCCCATAGTTTGGTGAATAATGCCCAGATATATGGCTGGATTTACCAATGAGGATTATAACCGTCTCACAACCTTCCTGCTTGAAGATTTTATTGAATGAAGCATTTGAGAGGGGGTCCAAGCAGAGCATGGTGGTCTGACAATTTTTATTTTGCTTTGTTTTGTTTTCAAGGTAGGGTCTCACTCTAGGCCAGGCTGACCTAGAACTCACTCTGTTACCCAGGCTGGCCTTGAACTCACAGCGATCCTCCTGCCTCAGCCTCCTGAGCGCTGGGCCTGGAAGGCATATGCCACTACGCCCAGCCTGACAATTTTTGAAGCAGAGGACATAGTGAGCCTCCCTTAGGTTTCATAACAGTGGAATAACATGAAAACATATTAATTGGTACAACTGTCCACTTAGGTCCTTCCTCAATTCTCATTTGAATGAAAAGGCAGGGAAACCGGTGTTTTTTTCCAAGAATTTAGCTTTATTTTTTAAAATATTTTATTTATTCATTTTCAAGCAGAGAGATGAGAGAGAAAGAGAGAGAGAGAGAGAGAGAGAGAGAGAGAGAGAGAGAGAGAGAGAGCACGCACCAGGGCCACCACCTTGTGGGTCTGGCTTATGTGGGTCCTGGGGAATTGAACCCAGGGCCTTAGGCACTGGAGGCAAGTGCCTTAACCACTGAGCCATCTCTCCAGCCCAGGGAAACCGTTTTTTAATACCCTCTGTCACATTTGCTGGAAAAATAGACACATAATGCAAATTAAAACGCAAAGGAAGGACTGGAGAGATGACTCAGTGGTTAAGGCACGTGCCTGCAAAGCTGAAGGACCTGAGTTCAATTCCCCAGTATCCACGTAAAGCCAGATGCACAGTGGCACATGGGTCTGAAGTTCATTTGCAGTGGCTGGAGGCCCTGATGTGCCCATTCTCTCTCTCTCAAATAAATATTAAAAAATATTTTATTTATTTATTTGCAAGCAGAGAGATACAAAGAGGGGAGAATGGGCATGAACTGCAGATACATGCACCACTTTGTGCATCTGGCTTACATGGGTGCTGGGGAATTGAACCCTAGTCTTTAGACTTTGCAGACAAGCACCTTAACCCCTGAGCCATCTCTCCAGCCCTACGAGAGCGATTTTAAGAAAAAATGGTACATCAGGTTGCCTGAAATTTCTATCTCTGCTTGTGGTGGTAAATCCTTGGCTAGGTGGAGGCAGGAGACAGTGGTAGGGAGACTGTACTTCTCAAGCAGAATAAATAAACTTGCTTTGTATTAGCCCAGGCTGACCAGGAATTTGGCATGTAGACCAGGCTAGCCTCGAACTCATGGCCATCCTCCTGGGATTACAGACCACCATATTCAGCTTTAATTTACTTGTTGGTGGTCCTCCATGGCTGGGCTGCCTTGTGTCTGCATCGGGGTTACGTTCCTGGCCCGTTGAATGTCCTCAGTGACTGTACCTTCTGTGTGGCCCGGGGAAAGCATGATTTGCAAAGATTCTTAATGCATTTTGCTTTCTCCATTATTCATGGTGCTGTCTGTCCCTTTTGGCCAGCAAAGAACAGTAAATGCCTCTTGCTTTAATGACTTATAAAATCAAAGCTATTCTGTGGTTTGTAGTGCCTTGAGTCTGGTTATTTTCTTTCTGCCATCACACCATCCTTACAGGGAAGACCTAGTGAGGAAATTCTAGGTGAGAACTAGGAACTATTCAAATGAATGAAAATTCACAGAATTGAATGGCCACATAGGTTATAGGTGATAATCCAATCCTGCTTGTCCAATCAAATCTCATAGCTTTCTGCATCTGTCTGAGGTCAAAAGAAATTTCTAGAATCTAGTCTAATGTTGAGAAAACAGTTTGCTTCTCCAACTTATAACTGTATGGTAGAGGGTGTCTCTATTTGCCTATTTGGTACCCAGTCCAGAGCCAAGCCCACACTGGGCACTGAGGACTGGGTTTGGAAGGCTAACCTGTGATGCTCTTTCTTCCTATTGGCTGCTGGGGAGACTCTACTGTTTCTCTCTGCTGGTCCTCCTGGCCCCAGGGCCTGGGATGGGCAGAACAGTGCCCCTCAAAAACCAGGGTGCATGTAAGTCACCTGCAAAGCTCACCCCAACACAGGCTCTGCAGGTGCTCAGGGGAGGGAGGAACTACTGTGCAGTGTTTTGATGTTTTGCAAGTTAAAAAGTTAAGTTGGTTGCACGAGAATGTCAAGATTGGTTAATAGGACTGAAGTGGATACCTGGTGATAAGAAAAGAATTTCATAGAAAGTGGTAATGTCAGAAGGCCTCTGTCTTAGCTGTCTGCTAAGCTCTGCGCATTGCACTGGGTGCTATACAGAATCCTACTTCAGTTAGAGCCAATAAGTAAATGCTCAGGCCTCAGGACTCTGGTTCTGCAGTTTGGAATAGACCCTGGACTTCGCATTTTCCTTCCTTCCTTCCTCCCTCTCTCCCTTGCTCCCTTCCTTCCTTCTCTCCCTCATGTTCCCTTCCTCCTTCCTTTCTTCCTTTCTTCTTCCTTCCTCCCTTCTCTTTCTTGCTTCCTTGTTGTTGCCTTCCTCTCTCCTTTCCCTTTCCTTCCCTTCCTTTCTTCCTTCCTTCCTTTTTTCTTTCCCTCCCTCCCTCACGTTCCCTCTTTCCCTCCTCCTTCCTTCCTCCCTTCCTCTCTCTTATCTCTCCTTCCTTCCTTTCTTCCTTCCGTCCTTCCTCCCTCCCTCCCTTTCTCCCTCTTTCTTTTCCTTCCTTCCTTCCTTCCTTCCTTCCTTCCTTCCTTCCTTCCTTCCTTCCTTCCTTCCTTCCTTCCTTCCTTCCTTCCTTCCCTCTTCCCTCCCTCCCTCCCTCCCTCTCTCAGCGTTCAGGCCCATGACTGCATAGTCTGTGGGTAAAGACAGGCAGTTTAGCAGTGGGGTCTGCATCGCTTATGGGTTCCCATGGACTGTGGTCTCTTTGTGCACCTTCTGAATAAGGCATTTGCCACCTGTGGAAGTAGAAGGAATCCATCACGCAACACAAGGCACAGGTCATTTTCCACTGTGACTCTAGACAGACAGAACTCTGTTCTAGGCATGCGCCGGGGGTGACGACAGAAACACATGTCACATCACTTCTTAGGCTCATCTTGGTTAGAATTCTCTACCCAGCCAGGTTATTATTCCACTTGACTTCTGAGATGGGGATGTTTGTGAAATTGACCTTTTGTGTTTCATTGGGAATTTCAGTTCCATAATCATCTGTTGTCAATGAGCTTTACATGGCCAAGAAGTTAAGAACATTTAGGGGTGGCAGCACCCTGAGGCACCCTGGGGCACCAGAGGGACCATAGATCCTGCCTGAGTCATTAGGGTGGCATTGTGATATGGGTGTTGGTTTCGCAGAGAAATAAATAGTGAACAAGGAAGAAATTAATCAGGAAGGTATTAAAGCTTCCGAGCAATGTTCTGCATGTAATAGACTTACTGTGATGGAGAAAATAATTTCCTCTAAACTGATGGTGACTATAATCACTGTCACCTATAGCTACTGAGCCCTTAAAATGTGACTAGTACCCATTCATTGCAGAGTGGAAGTTTACTTGTTTTTATTCATGGGCTTGTGTATGTGTGTGTGTATTATGCTCCCGCGTATGTGGACGCATTAGGTATGTGGATGTGTGTGTGCTTGTAGAGATCAGAAGCTGATGTCTGGGTTCTTCCTCTGTCATTTTCACCTTATTTTTTTAAAATTTATTTTAAATATTTTATTTATTTATTTGAGAGAGAGAGAATGGGCACACCAGGGTCTGGAAATAAACTCCAGACGCATGTGCCCTCTGCATCTGGCTCTATATGGGCACTGGGGAATTGAACTCAGGTCCTTCTGCATTTCAGGCAAACGCCTTAACCGCTAAGCCATCTCTTCAGCCCTCACCTTGTTTTTTGAGACTGAGTCTCTCTCTGAACCTGGAGCTCATCACTGGAGCTAGACTAGCCCCAGATCCTCCACTCTGCTGGGCTTACAGGGGGTCACTGCTGTGCTTGGTTTCTTACCTGGTTACTGGGATCAGAACTCATGCTTGAACAATAAGCCATCTCCCAAGTCCCAATTTTATGTATGTTTATTGATTGATTGATTGATTGGCTCTGAGGAGGAAATCCAGGACCTTATGCCTGCTAGGCAAATGTTCCAACACTTCAGATTTTATTTCATCTTTTTTCCCCCTTTTCCCACACTGCTCTGGGTCACGTTGGGCCCAACGGCTCCACTTGCTAGGCTTCCACAGAGGACCTTATTTCATCTTAATTAAGTAACTACAGAAGATTAATTTCTACTTCACTGGAGAGTGTCAGCAGAATGAGAATGAGTACGATTCTCTCTCAGAACCTCAGGAGACTGAGGCAGGATGATTGCAAGTTCAAGGCCTGCTTGTTGAGTGAGTTCAAGGGTACCCTGGGCAACTCAGTGAGAGCTTTTCTCCAATAAGAAGGAAACAGAAGACTAGGAATGTAGCTCAGTGATCAGGTGCTTGCTCAGCACATGTGAGGCCCTGGGTTCTATTGTCTGAAAGAGAAAAAAAGTCATAGGTGAGCATGTATTGCTTAAAGTTGTGGGATTGGGTGGTGTCGCAATCAGCCACATGCCGCTGGGATGAATCTTCAAACCAGGCACAGTTTATGGGAGGAAAGGATTTATTTGTAGCTATAGATACAGGGGAAGTTCCAGAATGCAAAAGAGGCTGCTCCCCTTTCACAGGTCCAAGCAGAGAGAGAAACCTTTCATCACCGAACACCACACAGACACTAGCAAACAAGCAGGAGGGCCAAAGAGAATTTCTTCCCCTTTATATAGCCCTAGGGTGGGGTCTCACAACCCTATCCCAGACTTAATGGCTTCCAGAGTTTCTGGAATTTCCTTCCTGCACTGCCCACACAGGAAAGGATGTTTACTTCTAGCTCCTTTGAGCTTCTTTACATCCTGTCCCCTACTGAGAGGCTGCCTTCCTGTGAACATCCTCAGAGACCCACCCAAGATTACTTGAAAGGCCAAGTTGACAACAAAACTTAACCATCATAGGTGGGTTCTCCAAGGATGTGTGTCTGGTCACAAGGCAAGAGCCATCTACATGGTCTTGATCAGACCTCCCTGGAGGACCCCAGGCTCAGCATGCCCCTTGCTGGCATCATTCCTTCTTAAGGAATGTCTCCTCCTCTCTCGGCCTTCGAAGAGGCTTGGTTTAGAGTCGGCCCCTCTGTGGGAACCTCTGATCACGCTGGCTGTGACCTTGTGTCTGGTTTCATTGTGTGATTTTTGCATCACATTCCTTGGTTTAACTTTTATAGTAATGCCTTTTTTTAAAAAAAAAATATTTAATTTGTTTGAGAGAAAGGGTGTGCCAGGGCCTCCTGGCACTGCAAACAAACTTCAGACACACGTGGCCGCTTTGTGCATCTGACTCTATGTGGGTCCTGGGGAATCGAACCCAGGATGTCAGGCTTTACAAGCAAGCGCTTTTAACTGCTGAGTCATCTCTCCAGCCCAGCTTTATGGGTCTGTGGTACTTTGCTGTGCACCTCTCTCATGTAAGGTGTGCTAAGCACTCAGACCTCGCTGTCGGCACGCATCTGTCATGGCCAGCCTATAACATCCTCTCCTCCAAGACCCTGTCCAGCCCCTGGCAACCACAGGTCTTCTTTCCATCTCCGTGGGTTTATCAGTTCTGAGTGGTTCATCTGAAGGAAAAAACCACAGTACGTGGCCTTTGGTGACTATATGACCTCACTGTGTTTTCTTTTGGGGCATTCATATTCCCCCAATTCCTTTAGTTTTAATAGTAAGGATGTTACTTTTTCCCATTGCTATGACAAAATGCCTGGTAAAAGCAAGTTAAGGGAAGAAGGGTTATTTTGGTTCATGGTTTGAGAAGACAGTCCATTGTGATGGGAAAGGCATGGTGGCAGGCCTGTGAAACGGCCTGTCACTTGTCATCCATAGTCAGGAAGCAGAGAGAGATGAATGCTTGTGCTCAGCTAGCTCTCTCCTTTTTTGAAAAAAAATATTTATTTATTTCAGAGACAGACGGACAGGGACTAGGCACACCATAGCCAACACAAATGAAATCCAGATGCACACACCACCTTGTGCATCTGGCTTTACGTGGGTACTAGGGAATGGAACCTGGGTCCTTGGGCTGTGCAGGCAAGCACCTTAACCTCTGAGCCATCTCTCTATCCCCTCTATCCTTTTCATTCAGTCCCAGACCCCAACCCAGGAGTAGTGTTAGCCACAATTAGGGTGGATCCTCCCACCTGGATTAACTTAATCTAAAACTCCTTCTTCACACACAGGAATAGAGATTTGTATCCATTGTCCATTGCGATTGTAAATCTCATCATATTGACAAGATTAACCATCACAGGGGCCGGAGAGATGGCTCAGCGGTTAAGGCACTTGCTTCCAGTGCTTAAGGACCTGGGTTTAATTCCCCAGGACCCACAAAAGCCGGACCCACAAGGTGGTGGCCCTGGCGTGCTCTCTCTCTATCTCTCTCTCTTTCTCTCTCTCTCTCTGCTTGAAAATGAATAAATAAAATATTTTTTTTAAAAAGATTAACCATCACAAATAACACCATCAAGGATTTATAGTTCAGGGGCACTAGAGGGAGTGTTCATCAGACCCACCCCTCCCCAAGGATTTATATATAGACAGTTGCTGGGAGAGAGATTGATTTCTTCAGTAGTATTATAGCCAAATTATATTCACGAGACCTGGATGTAGACAAGGCTTCCTGTCAAGATGTTGGGGTTGGGGAAAGCTGACAGCCGCATGACCACCCACAGTGCCACCAATTGTAGGTGTCAGCCCTGAGCAAGTAATGTCCCTCTGCCCAGAGAGAGGTGCTCTTCCTGGCCGGTCTCATTAGATCACCCAAGATGACCTGCTAGTCATCCTCCTGCCTCAGCATCCAAATGCCAGGATTACAGCCGTGTGTCCTTTCTGTCTTCACCTCTGTCTTTAGTACCAGGTGGGCATTCAAGGTGGCAGAAGGTGACAGGAACTAATGCGTGTTTACTGTCCAGCCATCCCCTTGTCTTTCAGTCAGGAAGGCTGCCATGGGATCCTGCAGAAGTTTCTGTCTCCCTTCCTGGATCTTCTAGAGAGCTTGGGGTGGTCATGATTGGAATTTTCCATTGCTGGCGTCACCAGTCCTCTGCCGACAGTCGCTAGGCTGCCCACTCCCATTCAGTGCGTCTTGTGTTGGTCCTGCCCTGGCTTAGACATAGAAATTGATGCTTTCTCATGGCTAGGAGCATGAGCAGCCTGGACCACTGGCCCATAGCCCTTGTTACAGAATGCTGTACATGGTCATGACCTAGCTATTGTTGCCTTGACCTGTTATAAGCCATAATTACCCACAGGACAGCCACACAAGTTTATAGGCAAGTTAGGGGGAAGGGTTCCCAAGGCCTTGCCTCTCTTCCAAGGATTTATATAGTTAATGGTTGCTTGGGGCATGGATTTCATGAAGCCCCTTCTCCAAGGATCTAGGCAGTGAAATGGTTTCTAAGGGAAGGGCTCCCAGGCCTCTCCTCTCCTCCAAGGATTATACAGTCAATGGTTGCTGGGGAGAGGGTTCATAAAGCTCCCACCCTCCCCAAGGATTAGAGACAGCAGCTGATAATGGTTGCTGGTGGGGAAGGGGCTCACTGTGTTTCACCTCTCCTCCAAGGATTTATACAGTTAAGGTTGCTGGCAGGAGGGGTCCATGAGGACCATCCTCTCCCCAAGGAATACAGACAGTTGACAGTTTTTTCTTCAGTGGTAGAATCACCTATAAGTTTCCAATCTCCTCTTAAGCAACCCCTCTTCCATGTTTCTGCAAGTAAGCCTCGTTAAACTCCCTGGTTCATGGCCTGTCGTTGGTGCCCTGTCGGGGGTGATTCGATATTTGTTCACTCAACAGTGCCCACATTGCTGGAACATTCTCTACAGAGGAGCTTGCTGGCCTCACAGAGCTCTGAGAGAGGTGCTACAGGGGAGGAGGAAGTGGCACCCCTCCTGAGCCAGGGGCTCCTTACCAGGCACCCCTGGGAGTCAGCTGCAGCTCACTGCAAGATTGGACTCATTGAAACCTCTCAAACATGGCTAGTTCCTTCTCAACTTCAGTGGCAAGGAGACTAGCCTTAGAGGTGGAAATGAGTGACTTCAGGATTTGCCTGCGTCTCCGTGCATGTCCCCTTCCCTTGCCCTTGAGCTCAGTGTTGACCAGCCTCTGGTCCATAATGCTGGTTCCGCCCCAGAGTTAGGGCTGTCATGGGACTCTGGTTCCTCAACTCCATACACCTTTGTTTTTAGGCCCATGGCCACAGTCCCAGTTCAATGCTGGGTCTGCTTTGGAAAGGTCAGCCCTTTGTTCCTGAGGCAACATTGGGGAGCCCCACTGTAATCCTTGGTGCTCAGCAGGCCTTCCCCCATCCTATGGGGACCTCTTTCCTTGCTCCTTCCCTGGGCCACTGGTGCCCAAGGCTATCCCGATGGTCTTGTAGCCTCTGCCTGCTGCGTGCTTGCTGGCTGTCATTGTCCCTGTGGTCATGGCGAGGCCACACCTGAGGGACACTTGCATTTCCTCTTCTTTGTGCTTCTAGAGTTTTCTTTGCTCCTTCTTGATTTTTTTTTTTTTTGCCCTTTCATTTAAAAATGGTTGGACTGCGGCCCAAGAAGCTCTTTGGAAAATGTCACAAGGAATACTTCTGTCTCTTAGTGAGTGTCCCCGCCACCTCTTTTGATGTAATTATTGTTAAAGATGCTAGCTGATGACAAATGTCCCCTATCTCTCCCCATCCTCCCTCCCCAGGAGTGAGTTCCTGCTACCTTACAGGGTGTGTTTTATTGAAAATTAACCTTTCTACAGGTCGGCCCCTTTGCTTGGGAAGAGCACCTGTCCTTCCAGTCTGTGAGAGCCAAATGTGGTAAATGTGTGTGTATGTGTGGTTAAACCCAAGAAAGCCAGCTCACCCCCTGCGAGGCAGCAGACGGATTGTGATGTCAGCGACAGCGTCTCCAAGATGGCAGTGAGGACCAGCCTGCTGTGTGGACAGCTGTCTTCACACTCGTCAAGGCAAGAGCCAACTTCTCCATCCAGGTCCTCCTTCCAACAGCCTCGGTGTGGAATCTAACTCCACATGGCAAGATAAAGCCCCCTAAATACGTGGTGGCTTTCAGGACACAGTGGGTCACCTGGCTTCACTCAGAGGATCGTACATGTGTGGGGGCCTTCAACAGCTGCCCTGCATCAGGGCAGAGGGGTCACAACCGTCCAAGACCCAGTGGAAGACGTGCCCACGACATCTGTCTGTGGCATGATTCCTGTCCAGGCCAGGGCATCCTTCTATCCCACTGAGAGACGCTCTACCCCACAGCCATGGCCTACTTTTGGGGATTTAGGAGCAAGAACCGAAGAGATGTTTCCAGAAGAGATCTCCCGCCTGAGCTAAACGTGGAAAGGACAGTAGGTCACCAGGAACAACTGTTGTGCATTCCTATGACAAAACTTTATGTCTCGGTGTTCTCAAGGGACATTTTCCCACGCATGTAAAAGTGAATGCCTTATACTTGGTTGCCATGTGATAGAAGTGACTTGTGCAGCAACAGGGGACCTGGGTGGTCTTTGCACAGTACATGATGTGATTGTCATGTGTGTGGGGTGGACTGGATCGCCAGCTGCCACCGTGTGTACCAGTGTCCCCGACACTGGACTGTTAAATGGAGTCTTGGGACTTTAAGTATTATTAATGGAGGATTATGTGATGATTGTGATAATTTGGTTAAATACTCTGTGAGCAGAAAATTCTTAGTGATAAAAGGGACTAAGCCTTTGGTTTGATGAATTCCATAAACTCTGTGAAAAATAATATGTTATCATTAGAACTAAAAAAAAATAAGAATGAGAGTGGGTGGTGCATGCCTGTAACCTCAGCACACTTGGGAGGCAAGAGTTCAAGGTTAGTTCCAGGCCATCCTGGGCTACGTGAGACTTTGTCTCAAAGTAATAACCACGGTGATGATGATGGTAGATAATAAATAAACGAGTATTTAGCACTGGTTTCCAGGCCCTTTACCTGTTAAGCCCTTATGTTTCTCATACTCACCGGCTGTTTCTCTTTAGGTGCTCACTGGGATTTTTCTTCTCCTTTGTCCTCCTCCCATTCACCCTCTCTTCCAGTCTCCAGCCAATACCTGGGTCTCTTCTATTTTCTGGAAGCTCTCGTTGGCTGGACTCAGTTCCTAGTGGACAAGAGCCTGATAACCCTCAGCACATGGCCGCATGCATGTGGGGTTGTAGAGTTGAGAACCAAGTTGAGAATGAGCTGTTTTGGGTCCTCCTTTGATCTGATGTCTGAGAGTGACGCTTACATCCCGTCATCTCCCTCACTGCCTGCCTTTCTGAGACCCTCAGAAGCATCAGGCTTTGCAAGCAAGTGCCTTTAACTGTTGAGCCATCTTTCCAGCCCCTGCCCTATGATTTTGAAGCCTCCACTGTTCCCTGTGGCATCGGAGCAATGGGAGCGTCAGGGATCCTGAGAGATCAGATTGTTTTCATTGCTTCTGAGGCTTAGCATGTGCTTTTAGCCCATTCCAGGCCCTGAGTTCAAGCATCAGCACCACAGTAAGAAAAACGAGAGCCCCCGTGACTTGGCTAGACTCCCTCATTTGCCCATAAAGCTGATAGCTGGATATGACCAGTCTTAGCATTCAGTCCAGGTATGGCTCAGTTCATCCCAGCACCTCCTTGCCAAGGTAAACTGAGGGGGGAGGCCAGACTTACTGCTGGAAGGGAACTTGACATTCATTCTCTAGCCGCCATAATCACCTGTCCTTGGCATGTAGGTTTCCACAGCAGTTACAAATCCTATGAGCTCTGTATTATGTCTTTCTGTCAAAGATACTGTCTACTTCGGAATATCCATCACGTGCCGGGCATGGTGGTACACACCTGTAATCCCAGCATTTAGGAGATGGAGACAGGAGGGAGGATCAGGAGATCAAGGTCATACTTGGCTACTCACTGAGTTTGAGGCCAGCCTGGGCTACTTGAAACCCTGCCCCCAAAATCCAGTACCTATTATACAAACACTTATTTGTGCCAACGATGGTTAGGATTCCATTGGCACCCTTGCTAGAGTGGGCTCCCTGCTGATTTCCTCTACACCTATGATGTAAGGGCTGTGACATGCCCGAGCTGCCTGCACCTTTAAGAGCTTTAAAAGCAAGGTGATTAAATAAATAAATAAATAAATAAATAAATAAATAAATAAAAGCTGGGTGATGAACCATGTGGTTCTATACCATGGAGCCTGGAGCTAAGATATTAGACTATTGGGCAGATACAGATAAAGGGGTGTCAGGTTCAAGTCCTGGCATTGACCTCAGCTGTGAGGGCCTGGGCACAGTTAGGCGAGAAACCATTGAGAAAAAGAAGTTGGGTGGGGTACATTGTCCATGGAAGGGAAAGGCAGGGAGACTCCTGGAAAGGGAATTCAGTGTGCTGGATTGAGAGGAAGTCCATGAATGTGTGTTTTGTGGTACTCCTGGAGCTGATCCAAACTATAATGAAGTCAAACAGCTCAGAATTTCAGTCTTGCTTGAAATTTGCATTTCTATTTAAGAATTGGAATTTTTGTTAAAAATCGAAGGTGAAGGGGCTGTGGAGATAACTCGGCAGTTAAAGGTGCTTTTTTTGTAAAACCTATTGGCCCTGGTTCAATTCTCCAGCCACCCACATAAAGCTGAACCCAAAAAGTAGTGTAAGCATCTGGTGTTGTGTTTACAGTGGCAGAGGTCCTGGTGTACAACCCCCCCACACACACACATGAAAATAATTTTTAAAAAACTAAAAAAAAAAGATCAGAAGTGAAGAAAAAGCTAAATATGTATCCTATACCGGTGTCTCATGAGGGGTCCATAAGCCCATGTGATCCATTGGAAATCACAGCTTCTCTCCAGCCTTGGCTTCAGCTGGGCTCCTTCCTCCTGGAGAGAGAGAGGAGGTCAGGCCTTAGCTGCTGATATTTTGGTGACCCTGGTTGGACCGTTCTAGCTCAGAGGCCCATCTCTCCTAGTGTCACCCATGATCCTCAAGGGATGTGAGATCAGACAAGGAGCAAAGACCCTTCCACCCACACACCCACACCCAAGAACCAAAAGAAAAGTCTGAGCCCTCTCTTCAGAAAATTGCCCAGGTATATTTTTTTTTGCAAAAAAAAAAAAAAAAAAGGATGGTGGGAAGTTTTTGTTTGTTTGTTTGTTTTTGTTTTGTTTTGGGGGGGTTGGTTTTTTTAGGTTGGTTCTAATTCAAGCCCAGGCTGACCTGGAATTCACTGTGTAGTCTCAGGGTGGCCTCAAACTCACAACGATCCTCTTACCTCTGCCTCCCAAGTGCTGGGATTAATGGTGTGCATCACCATACTCAGCTTTTTTTTTTAAATTTATTATTTGAAAGGAGAGAGAAAGAGCGAGAATGAGAATGAATGTCCAGGGCCTTTTGCCACTGCAAACCAATTCCAAATGCAAATGCCACCATGTGCATCTGGTTTTACATGGGTACTCGTGGGTACTGGGAATTTGAACCTGGGCTATTAGGCTTGCAAGCAAGTGTCTTTTACCACTAAGCCATCTGCCCAGCCTGGTGGTAGGTATTACAAAGATTGCTCATGGGGGCCAGGCCAAGAACTCTTTATTATATCTATATCTATATCATCTATATCTATATCTATATCTATATCTATATCTATCTATATATCATCTATCTATATCTATATCTATATATCTATATATAGAGAGAGAGAAAGGGAGAGGGAGGGAGGGAGAGAGAGAGAGAGAGGGTCTCAAGTATCTCAGGCAGACCTTGAACTTATTACTTTGTGTTGAGGATAACCCTGAACTTCTGACTCTCTGTCTCCAGCTCCCAGTGCTAGGATTATAGCTGTGTGCCACCATGCCCCTTCCATGCAGTTCTGTGGATCAAATCCAGGACTTTATGCATAATACCCAAGCACTCTACCAACTGGGCTATGTCCCTATTCCCCCCTGGCCAAGATCTCTTGCTGTGGGTACTGCATGGCCACCAAGGGAAGGTCCCTACACCCCGACCTGTTCTTAAAAACCTTGGTCATCCATTATCTTTTCCCACATTCCCCACAGACACCAGTCACATTGATATACCCCAAGGTGCCCGTCTGGTAGAAATATTGAGTCATAATTTTTGTTTTGATTAAAAATCTCATTTTTCCAAAGCCTGCTTCTCTTTAAAACTTATTTTAATTCTGTTTCATCTTCAAGCTTGTAGGCATTTCTGTGACTGGTTTGGCTCATTTTCAAGGCTCTCTGGGGGGTGGAGACCTGAACATGCATCTTGAATGAGTTGTATGAACTTGTTCAGTGTTAGGAACCTGTTTCTGATGTTCAGTTTTTCTCTGAGATGGAGAAACAGAGTTCAGTTACTCCTGGAGCATCTGGAGTCATTGCTTTGTGATCAAAGGTGTGGGCATGCCAGGGTACCTGGGAGAGAAGCAGGCGTTACACTTTCCCTCGCTGTGGAAAGTGGTACCTTTGATCAAGTGATAGTTACCAGTATCTCTTTTTGACCTTCTTGCATGTGTATGTGTATGGTGTGTGTATACACACATGTTGGTATGTGTGGGGACTCATGAGCTGTTCAGAGGATAACCTCAGGTGGTACATCCTCAGGTGTGCCATTCACCTTTTTTTGAGACAGATTCCGAAATTGATCTTGGACTCACTCATTCAGTGAGCCACAGGGATCTGCCTATCTCTGCCTCCCCAGTGCTAGGATTATGTGTGTCCTACCACACCCCACATTTATATGGGTCCTGGGGAGCAAACTCCAGCCTCTCCTTGTTTAGTTTTTATTGTTTTGAGATAGGGGCGTATGAAATCCAGGCTGGTCTTGAATTAGCTATGTAGCCAAGGATGACCTTGATCTCCTGATCCTCCTGTCTCCACCTCTTGAGGGTTGGAGTTATAGTGTGTGCCATCATGCACAGTTTATGCAGTGCTGGGGTTCGAACTGTACTAACTGAACCATATCCATCCCAGTTACCAGTGTCTTTAAATATTTTCATTTATTTGCAAGCAGAGAGAGAGAGAGAGAGAGAGAGAGAGAGAGAGAGAGAGAGAGAGAGAGAGAGAGGTAGGTTGGGGAGAGAGAATGGGCACACCAGAGCCTCCAGCTATTGCAAATGAACTCCAAATGCATACGCCACGGTGCATCTGGCTTTACATGGGTAACTGGGGAATCAAACCCGGGTCCTTAGGGTTTGCAAGCAAGTGCTTTAACTTCTGAACCATCGCTCCAGCCCACCAGTATTTTTACATCCCCCATCAGAGCAGAAACATTATCAAACCCTTGCCCCTGCAAAAGAATGGTTTTGAACCTTGATCCATAGCCTACAATTGCTTTTATATTTTTCAAATTTTATTTATTTTTAAATAATTTATTTATTTATGAGAGAGAGTGTGAGTATGGGCTGCCAGGGCCTCCTGCTACTGCAAATGAACTCCAGACTCATGTGCCAGTTTATGCATGTGGCTTTACATGGGTACTCGGGAATCGAACCCAAGCCATCGGGCTTTGCAAGCAAGTGCCTTTAACTGTTGAGCCATCGGGCTTTGCAAGCAAGTGCCTTTAACTGTTGAGCCATCTTTCCAGCCCCTGCCCTATAATTTCGAAGTCTCCACAGTTCCCTGTGGCATCGGAGCAATGGGAGCTTCAGGGATCCTGAGAGATCAGACTGTTTCCATTGCCTATTGACCTACTTAGTAACCCCTATTTTTCTTCTTGTACCCCAAATATGGATCCAGGTAGAGAGTGGCGGACCCTTTGTGCAAATGGACTGAGTTCTAGTGTGTGTGGAAGCCCTTCTCTGTCAATGTGATGAATGAAACCAGCTATTGTTGTGTGTGTGTGTGTGTGTGTGTGTGTGTGTGTGTGTGTGTGTTTGAGACAGGGTCTCGCTCTGTAGCCCAGGCTAGCCTGGAACTCACTATCCCAGATTGCCTGCACATTCCTAACAACCCTCCTGCTTCAGTGTCCTGACTGCTGGGATTGCAGGTGTGTGTTGCCATGCCTGCCTGGGGATTTTTCTTGTGGGGGGAGAGGGACATGTTTATATGTGTGCATACATACTGATGCATGGGCACACCTGTGGGTGAGTGCACACACGTGTGTGTGTGTGTGTGTGTGTGTGTGCATATGGGAATGCAGGAGGGTGATGTTGGTGTCTTCCTCAGTTGCTCTCCATTTCATTTACTGAGGCAGGGTCTCTCACTTGAACTTGATTAGGCCGGTCTAGCCAGAGATAGGCAGATCCTCCATCTGCCTCCTAAGTGCTGGGATCACCACACCCACCTGGCCTTTACATGGGTCCTGGGGGATCCAAACTCCAATCTTCACTTTATCCACTGAGACATCGCCCCAGCCTGTTTTGTTTTTGTTTTTTTGTTGTTGTTTTCTTTTCTTTTCTTTTCTTTCTTTCTTTCTTTTTTTTTTTTTTTTGTGTGTGTGTGTGTTTCGAGGTAGGCTCTTGCTAGCCCAGGCTGACCTGGAATTCACTATATAGTCTCAGGGTGGCCTTAAACTCATGGCGATCCTCCTACCTCTGCCTCCGAGTGTACCACCATGCCCAATCTCCGTGTGTTTTTAAACTGGTTATTTGCTTGAGTTTGAATGAGAAAACTGTTACCAAAAGTAATCAAAATAATCATAAAGGGCATGTTCACAGGGCTGGTCCTTGTTTAAGCTGAGAGCACCATCTGCTAAGGCTCTGTGCCAGCTCCCCAAGACCTCAGTTCCCTGGCTGCAAGATATGGGGTTTCCAGGAGCTTGGTCCACCAACCACCACAGACAACTCCATTCTGGGCCCCATGCCACAGCCTTCATTCTGCCCACATTCTAGAGAGTTCCAAGGCCTCATCCCATACAGAAGTTTTGGTGGGAACGTGAAGAGGGAAGAGCCAGAGAAGCTTGCTGGCAGGCAGGCACAGGCTGGCTTTAATTTTGGGGAGAATCAAGAATGCTGGAGGAGGTGTGGTGCTGAGGGTACTCAGCACAGTGAGTGTGGCAGGAGCTGGGGAAGGTGGTTTCCTGGTGGGCTGGCTTGTGGGATCTTCCGAAGGAATGGATTCTTTGTCTCATAGAGTATTTGAGGGCCTCTTTTTTGCATGTGTGCGTGTGCACATGCATGCGTGTGCACAGGTCTAGGCCAGAGGTTGATGTGGTAGGAGGAGGAGGGGTCTTCCTCAGTCGCTCTCTGTCTTACTCTTTGAGGCAAGGTCTTGTGCTGAACTTGGAGTTCACCTATGTGGCCAGACTAGCCAGCCAGTGAGCCCCAGGGATTCCCTGTCGACTGCCTTCCCAGCTCTGGGATGACAGGCATATGTTGTCACATCTGGCATTGTTACATGTTACATGGGAATCTGAATCCAGACCCTCATGTTTATGAGGGCAAGAGCTTTACCAACTGACCCTTCATCGGAGCTTTCTGAGACAGCTTTGCAGCTCACCTCTACGCCTCAGCTCCTCCAATTTCAGTTGATTTTTTAATCCTTTTCTCTCCCCTCTCTTGTTTTCTTTATTTACTGTTTATTTGCAATGGGGGGATGGGCACACCAGGGCTTCTAGCCATTGCAGACAAACTCCAGATGTATATGCAACTTTGTGCATCTGGCTTTACGTGGGTGCTGGCGAATCAAACCTGGGCCATCAGGCGTTGCAAGCAAGTGCCTTTATCCTTGGAGTCACCTCTCCAGTCCCATTCCCTCTCTTTCTTTCCCTCCTCCGGCAGCCCTGGGATGAGGGGACTCTTGCTGGCAAAGGTGTCTGTCCCCAGGGCATCAAAGGGATTGACAGCTCAGTCCCTTGGCCCTAGGAGAGGCCCGTGTCCTAGCTGAGTGAGTTGAGCAGTGCCAACTCACAGTGACCTGATCACAGCCAAGGAGCATGGCCCGGAGTCCAGAGGAGGGAGATGGGGAAACCAGAAGGAGGTGGTGGAAGTCAAACCTGTGAATTCCTGTCTTCACATGGCCTTGGTGGCAGGCTCCACACCCCAGCAGAAAGGGGGTGTTGGTAGCATGGGAACTGTGTAGCCTCAAGCCCCTGACTGTAATGCTGGGCCCCCACCTGTCTCTCACCTACTGCCCCATGGAGAACCCCAGAAGTCTTGGCTTCTGTTCTCCCTGGGCCTCCTTTGCTGGGACAGAGTTGGTAAGTTATTTCTGAATGTTCTAGCCACACAGCTTGCCAATGATGTCCTATAACACCCATGAGGAGGAGGTGGGTGGGATCTGAGTTGTGAGGGTCACACCATCTCCCGACCTGGGTTAATAGAGGAGATGAAGGACCTTTTTGGAGGGTGTGTTAGCTGCTTTCTCATCACTTCTGACAAGCAGCAGCTAAGGAAGGACAGGTCTACTTCAGCTTGCTGCTCATCGTGGTGGGGAAGACATGGTGGCAGGAGCCCTTCCCATTGGGGTAGCTGGACATGTTCAATCCAGTCCGAAAAACAGAGCCATGAAAGCTCAGCTGACTTTTAGAATGGGCCTTTGCACCTCTACTGACCTAATCTAGAAAATCCCTCACAGAGATTTGTTGCTATGGCGATTCTAAATGCCATCAAGTTGACAACCAGTATTAACCGTCGCAAGTGAGGAAGACTATAGGAGACTCTATTTATACTGAAATTTAAAAATGCTTAGGAGAGCCAGGAAGGAGCCTCCAAGTTTTTTATTGAGTATTGATGGACAGCCAGCACACACAAGTGTGTTTGCCCAGACACACCCCTTGATCACTAAGACACCCTGAGTGTGTTAGGATTTATATGTAATATGCCTCTGACAAGAAGGCTTTAAAAAAACTCATCAATTTTGGCAAGGATTCTTGGGAAAATCTGTGTCTTTTTAGATATAACACCTCTGAACTTCTGCATTTCTGTATAAGTTCCTTAGGTCTTACCTGTTACCCATAATTGGAAACCAGTCTACGTTTATAGAGTGCATTTGCTGGCAGATAACACGTGTCCTGAGAGCTGGACACTAACGGCTTGTAGAATTCCACGGACAGCTGTTTCTCATTGTAACCAGGGTCCTGGATTCTTGGATATTGGAAAATTTTATGCTCAGTAATCCCCTCACACTGTGTGTGTGTGTGTGTGTGTGTGAGTGCACACCTGCCAAGCAAATATGAAGGTCAGAGAATGACTTTTGAAGTAGTCGTCACTTTTACAGCTCATTTGAGTGAAGGATTTTGTCTTGAGATGTTAGGATATCTGGATGATTCTCTGATTTTTAAAAATATTTTATTTATTTGAGAGAGAGAGAGAGAGAGAGAGATGAGTATGGGCACACCAGGGCCTCTAGCAACTGCAAACAAACTCCAGATGCATGTGCCTCTTTGTGCATCTGGCTTATGTGGGTACTGGGGAATTGAACCCAGGTCATTAGGCTTTGCAGGCAAGCACCTTAACCTCTGAGCCATCTCTCCAGCCCCAATTTTATTTTTAAATTTTCTTTATATTTTCATTTATTTATTTATTTGCAAACAGAGAGAGAGAGAGAGAGAGAGAGAGAGAGAGAGAATGAATGGGTGTGCCAGGGCCTCCAGCTGCTGCAAATAAACTCCAGAAGCATGCACCACTTTGTGCATGTGGTTTTACATGGGTACTGGGGAATCGAACTGAGGTCATTAGGCTTTGCTAGCAAGCATCTTAACTGCTGAGCCATCTCTCCAGCCCCCAACATTCATTTTTAAGCACAAAAAAATACACTATATTTTAAAATGCCCTGGATTGTATAAATTCCTAGGAGAGTCTTGGCAGTAGTTGTATCTGTGTATTCTATATACTGGTGTCTGTGAATGAATTCACAGTTTTTTTTGTTGTTGTTCATTTGTTTTTGTTTTTTAATTAATATCTTTATTATGAGTAAGTATTACAGTGTATGAGCAACTCTTGTGAAGGTGTCCCCATTTCCCTCCTCTGTCCCCTACCCACTGGGGTCCTTCCTCAGTGCGCATACTGGATCCATCCATAGGTTAGGGGTTATGAGCTGCACCAGAGGGAGCCAGTTTTTCTTTTATTTCTTCCCCCTTTGTGTGTTGATGCTGAGGGGGTGATGTCTCTGGATATTCTCCCCCACCATGGCTCTTACGTTCTTTCCACCCCCTCTTCCACTCAGTTCCCTGAGTCATGGTGGGTGAGTTTTAAGTCTGCTTTATTGTTGAGAACTTAATTGTCTTTAGACTTTGTTTTTAAATCAAGGACAGTGTGGGGCCAGGAGAACTAATTGCAGATGAAGGATAGATAATAAGGGGGGGTCCAGTGACCAGACCATGGGATCTGACCCCAGAGAAGGTCAGCTTCTACCTGGACAGTAGGACTGCATTACAGAGCGACCTGTCCAGGGACAGGACTCCTTGTGTCATTGGTAAACACGTGACTTCCCACAGGCCAGCTGATGGTTTGTAATGGTGGTTTTTGTTTTAGCCAAACTCAGGTCCTGAATTGGTTTTGTCTGAAGATGAGAACAGTGATTACGAGGATAAGGAAGAGAGCGAGCTGGGTGTCCTGGAAGATCAACGCAGCATAATCCTTCACCTCATCTCCCAACTGAAGCTTGGAATGGATCTAACCAAGGTAGGAGGACGGGCCGTGGGGTGCAAGGCTGCTGATCGGGTTCTTTCTGGCTGTCAGAGCGGAGGAAGGCAGCCATTGGTTTTCTTAGGTGGATACTTCAGGTGTAACTGGGGATCTCTCTCTCTCTCTCACAACACTTTGTTTTTGAGAGAGAGTCTCCTGTATCTTGAAATTGCTATGTGAGTGAGGCCGGCCTTGAACTTCTGATCCTCCTGCCTCCACTTCCTAAGTGTACCCCCAGTTCATGGGCTACTGAGACTCGAACCCAGGATCTCATGCAAGCACCTGACATCTCAGCTACATCCCAAGCCCCTCATGGAAATGTTTTTATGGCCTGGGAGTATGTACTCCTTTAAACAAGACCCAGGCCGAGGATGCTTCTTCCCTGTGTCTTCACTGAGTGAGGACGGCCTGTTCATCCTCCTCCTCCTCCCCTGATTGCAGCCTTCAAACTGTAATTGTCACTGTCCTTATAAATGCCTGACTTTTTAAAAGCCACCTAGTTTTTTATCCTCGGCCATGAGGTAGACACTGAGACGATGCTTGAGGGAATTCTAACCACATGTGGGTGGCCAGGCCCTTAAGTGTGATGTAAAAATCATAGTGTTTCCAAACTGTGGGCCGTGACCCATCTGTGGGTTGTAAAACCCATTTAGTGGGTCAGTCAGATGATCGTTTGTAAAATATGAAATATAATGAAAAATGTCAGGGTATGAGGCGCATGAAACTTTCATTTTGGTTCTACTGAGCTGGGTCAGAGCGTGAAACATTCTTGCTGCGTAGCATATTTTTAAAATTATTTGTAAAGCTCAGAGCTAGAATTGTGGCTGATAGAAGAGAGGAGAGAGAAAGCCAAGAAGTTGAAATTGAAATTGACCGTGTCAGCTACGGAGAAAGAACACGGTGCAGCAGGATCTATATGATGGCAAGTTGGGCATCTAAGAGCCTCATCTTGAAATCAGTCATTAGAATTGTGCATTCTGCATTATTATTTTATTAGATTGCGATTATATTTCTGGAGCCATGGTCATTCTCTAAAAGAGCAAACGTTGCATTTATTTGTGTTTATTTAATGCCCAGTGGGTTACCTGAAGGAGAAACTTCCTCAGCTTATTAGCTCGCATGCCTACTAGGAAGAAGCAATTATTCTGAAACCAAGGGGAAATTGACAAGCCGAAATACTTATGAGAGGAGGAGGAAGACCTGTTGTGGTCTCGTCCGCTTTCTGGCTTTTATTGTCTTGTATTTGAAAGGCTGGTAAAGCTCTCCTGTAACTGCCTCCATTTTTCCTGGGGTGCCTGTCTTGGTCATTAAGCTAAGCTTACACTAAGTTGGCAATGGAAGAACCTTGTTCGAATGGAGGCGGCTCCAGTCTCTTCCAGAAAATTCAGAGTCTAGGGCTGTGTGTGTAGCTGAGTTCTTTCCTGGCATGTGAAAGGCCTAGCATCCCATCCCCAGCACCACACACACACACACACACACACACACACACACACACACACACAAAACAAGGCTTCTATTGATAAATCTGTGAATTGTTATCTGACTGGGCCTAGACTGCTGAGTTTACCTTAGCTAACCATGGTCCACCACATTGGCCAGTATCATGGGTGATTGCCCTGTGGGGTTGTACTACACCCCATGCTCAGAGGGGCCCCATGCTTGCTTGAAACTCAGCTGTCACACTTTAAAGTTTGGCAGCTGGAGAGATGGCTCAGCAGTTAAAAGCACAGCCTGTGTTTTCGATTCCTCGGTACCCATGTAAAGCCAGATGCACAAAGTGGCACATGCATCTGGAGTTTGTTTGCAGTGGAGGAGGCTCTGGTGCTCTCTCTCTCTCTCTCTTTTTCTCTCTCCTTTCCTTCTCTTCTCTCTTAAATAAAATAAATACTAAAAAAGTTTGTGTGCACGCACAAATGTGTACCCACATATGTACACGTACACTCTTCTCAGATGTCCCTTGGGCTCCCCTCACTCCTCAGGTGACCTTCCACACATCTTGTTAGACGGGAAAATTCTAAGTGAATGTTGTGATTTTTATTTGAGGGGGAGGGTAAAGTCATTTCTTTTTGACACTTTCCTACGTGTATATAACATTCTTTGATCTTGTCTCCCCCACCCAATTACATCTCACCTTAAAACCATTCTTCCTAATTAATTGTCATGGTACTCCCAAGACCTCCTTTTTGTGACCCACCGCATTAAATTTAGGGGTGCTCGTGTGAACATGGGTAGATTATTTGCTGGAGGATGGTGGTTACTTCACTGGAAGAACGTGACTCCTGTCTCCCGCCCCCCTCAAACAACTATTAACCACCTATGGGTGCCATGGGCTGTGGGTCATGTAGCGTCTTATGAGAACTGCGTATCAGATCTGCAGACTCTTTGAGCCCCATGGAGGCAGGAAGGCTTAATCTTGAAGGGATGAGAAGATGTTGAGGGCTTGAGTGGGCAAGACAGCACCCGGGGATGCCACAGTAGCTGTTGAACAGGGAGAGGGACTGCTGCCCGCAGTGCCAACCATGAGGCAAGGGACCATTTCTATGTGCTTGTCAGGGAGGGAGGTGGAAGGCAGAGATCAGCACGAGCGTGCTTAACTCATCGAAATCTCTCCCTTGATCCCTGCATATGCTGGGCATGGATGGTTCTAGATGCTAGGTGTATCCTGAGGGACATATCTTCTAGAATGGAAGGAAGTGAGGCTACCGGTGCTCAATACTTGGTCCACTTTGCTGGACCTTTCTGGAACAGACCACTACCTGCAGGGGGATGACCTGATCCCTCAGGGACACACTGTGGTGCTGGGTACAGGTCATCCCCCTGCAGGTCCGTTTGTAACTGCATGGATGCCACAAGGGATGTGGCCTAAACTCCCATGCTAGAGATGCAGGAGAGTCTTCTAGAACAATGGGCTTTGGGTCCTGCTAGGGGGAGTGCAGGTGGTTCCAGAAAGTAGGTGAGAGTTTGAGATGTAATTGTGGTTAAAAGAAGCACAAAGCTGGTGACTTAGGAACAGTTTTGGAGATGAGGCTCCTAACCTTAGAGAAGGGACATGCAGACCTCTCAAACAGTATGTCAGAACCAGGCACGGTGGTACATACCTGGAATTACAGCTCTTGAGATAGGGAGGCAGGAGGAGAAAGAATTCAAGGCCGGCCTGGACCACCTGAGACTCTGTCTCAAAACCAACCAAACAAACAAACAAAGTGTCAGGAGCTGGAGAAATGGCTCAGTAGTCAAAAGTGCTTTCTCTCAAAGCCTGCCAGCCTGGGTTCAATTCCTCAGTACCCACATAAAGCCAGATGCACAGGATGGCCATACATCTAGAGTTCATTTACAGTGGCAGGAGGCCTTGGTGTGCCCATACTCACTCTTAACTCTGTCAAATAAATAAGTAAAAATAATTTTTTAAGATCATCAGATAGTATGAATAGTGTTTGCAAGGAAGCATGTGAACTTGTTAGGTTTGTATGATCGCTATAATCAAAGAAGTATATAAACAGAATGACCTTGACTTTCTTTTTTTTTTTTTTTTGGTTTTTCAAGGTAGGGTCTCGCTCTAGTCCAGGCTGACCTGGAATTCACTCTGTAGTCTCAGGCTGGCCTCGAACTCACGGCGATCCTCCTACCTCAGCCTCCCAGAGTGCTGGGATTAAAGGCGTGCGCCACCACGCCTGGTGACCTTGACTTTCTATGTATGCCTTCTAAGTCATCCATAAAATAGCACGGTGCATTCCACCTGGTGAGAGGGTGCAAGACGGCATGTCGAATCCTTGCTGGTGGCATTATAGATCTTGTTTTATTTATTTTATTTTATTTTATTTTGGACACAGGGGCTTGCTTTGTAGTCCAGGCTGGTCTCCAATACACAACCCTTCTTCAGTCTCTAGAAGTCTGAGATTACAGATGTATGCCTCCAAGCCTGGTATTCTTTTCTTTTTTCTTTTATCGTGATGTTGGGATGTGAGCCAGGGTTTGTACATGCTAGGATAGTGTTTTATCCTGAGGATCCCCCTAAGCTCCAATTCTGTTTTTAGAGAGCGCTACTTCCATGGATTTTGAGTCACAGGAGGGCTGGGGAGATGGCTCAGTGGTTATGTGGTACCCAAGCCTGAGAACTAGAGTTCTGATCCTCGGAATCCACATAAAGCCAGATCCAAATAGCTCAAGAGCCTAAAATCTCAGCATGCCTAAGGCAGTGGGAGGCGGAGTCAGGAGAGTCCTGAAGCTCACAGGCCAGCTAGTCCCAAGAGTGACTCCAAAGACTGACATCCCAAGGTGGTTCTGTGACATCTACATACACTTCATGGTGTGTGCTCGCTCACACCTACACACACACCCCATAAAAATATTCATTGAAGCTTCCCCCCTGTTGCGGTCAGCTTTCTAGTTGCTGCATAGAAAGAACCTGAGCAAAAGCGGCTTATGGAGGAATGGGTTTATTAGGCTTACGGACTCGAGGGGAGACTCCATCCTGGCAGGGAAAACGATGGCACGAGCAGAGGGGTGGACATCACCTCCGCCACAGCACTGGAAACAGCGGCAGGAAGGTGTGCCAAACACTGGCAAGGGGAAGCTGGCTTATAACCCTTTAAGTCCCCAACACAGATCTAGTGAGGTTCTAATTCCTGAACTGCCATCAGCTGAGGATCGATCACTGAGAACACATTCATTTGTTTGTGGGGGACACCTGGATCAAACCATGACACCCCAAAGTTAGTGTGTTCTAAAATGAAATCTTGACTAGGAGAGCATACACTCTGAGTCACCGCTCAGGACGGGGGACAGCAAACCTTGTCTCTCACCAGCCAGTTGGGGTTTTGTGGCCATGGGCTTCCTGTGGAGCCTGTTCTCCTCTGCCACCAGCGTGATGCATCCAGGATGGCGTGGAATGAGTGGGTGTCACTATTTATTCCTGTTTGGGGTGTGGCAGAGTTTGAAACAAGGTCTCCCTCATGTAGCCCAGGTTACCTTCAAATTCATGACAGTCCTCCTGCCTCGACCTCCTTCCGGGCTGGTCTCAATAAAACTAGCTGTGAGAACCAGTAATGATTTGTGACTACGTCTTGTGACTTGCTGGTTCCTGATGTGACGCCCTCACTGCCAGGCTTGAGGAGAAGAGTGTCATTCATTCCCTGCACGTTCTGAGCGTCTAGCATCCCACGGGCTGTTCGTTGACATCTGCAGCCCCCAAGGACCGCTGGGAGGCTCGCTGTGTCATCTCTCCATCTTCTTCACATGAGACTGAGACACTGTGCGGCCTGAATGTACAGCTGCTTCTTTTGAATTTTTCATTAGGCTCAAATTTCTGAAGCCACTCAGACTAGCCAAACACGAACATGTCTGTGGACCTTCTTTAAAGACGAGAATTACTTTTTGGTGTTTGTTTTAAAAATATTTTTATTGATCTGAGAGAGAGAGAATGAATATGGGCACGTTAGGACTTCTTGCCACTGCAAACAAACCTCAGATACATGCACCATTTTTGCACCTGCCTTTACATGAGTACTAGGGAATTGAACCCAGGCCATCAGGCTTTGCAAGCAAGCACCTTTAACTGCTGAGCCATCTCTCCAACCGTTTTATTGATGTTTCTTTGTTTTGTAACAGGGTCTCATTCTGTAGCCTAGGCTGGCCACAAGCTCACTGTGTGTCCCAGGTTGCTCTCAAATATCACAATCCTCCTGCATCACCACACCCTACAAAGGAAGAACCATTTTTGACAAGGCCCCGAAGGCCCAGGATTTACCCTGGAACTCAACAGTACCGGGCAGAGCTTATAAACATCCAGGGTCATTGGTCTCTCAGGAATCCTCCTCCTTCCCTTTCTAGAAGCTTCCAATTCTCCTCTCCCCCAGTTTTGTTTCTAATGTATTGTCACATAAAGCCACCATCCCTCCAGAGTTTGCTTTTCCATAGAAGACACAGCTTCTTAGCTTCTCTGAATCTGTGAATCAGGGGACATCATTGCGTGATCTCCACCCTGCCCTCGACTCCATGGGTCCCACTCTTCAGGAGGAATTACTAGGAGGGATTGGGAGTGTTCAGGCCCTTGGGGCACTGAGCTCACAACCTTGATGGAGCAGAGTGGGCTCACATTCCAGCCCCCCACGTCTCTTAGCTGTTTTAAGTGACAAAAGCCCCCTGGTCCTAACCTTTCTCCTGTATCAAACAGAATGGCCATATCTACTCACAGATCTCCGAGAAAATTCTACAAGACCAGGAGGATGCATCAATGTGTTATGTCCTGGCTTGAAATCTTATAAATAATTTAAGACTCTTCACAGTTCTTACAACTCTTTTAGCTTATGTGGTGGCTCTTCCCCTTCTGAGCACAAAGTGGCTGGAGGCTCTGGCATGCCCATTCTCTCTCTCTCTCTCTCTCTCTCTCTCTCTCTCTCTCTCCTTGCAAATAAATAAATAATTTAAATAATCCCAGGGGAAAGCTTATGCAGGGAAGTCAGGGAAAACTACCTACTCTTTATTTTGTTAGGCACTTGATGTCCTGAAAGTTCATTAATGGACTGTGGCCCCAGGCTTCTGTAACTTATCATTTTGCATTGGGTTTGTTCCCAAGTCTGAAGACAGACTGGTGTGTAGCTGGCTCCCAAGGCTGGTAACTTTTGATGGGTCTTTGAGGAACATTGCTCCTGTCCTAGGATCTTCCCCAGCAGCCTGCGTCCTCCCTGTTGGAGTGAGGGGACCTCTTTCTGGCTGTCCTTTGCCTTCTTGGCTGGGTGGTCCTTTGATTAAGATTTCTCGGCGCCTAAACCGAAGATTAGTTATTTACTTCTAGATTGATCTAGATGCTTCTCTCAATGTAATTAATTGTCCTCAGAGTCCCCGGCACAGGTTTTCTTTCTTTCTTTCTTTTTAACTTTCCCTGAAGTACTTCATGGTCTTAATTATGTTAATGGGATAACGGGCAGTCCTTATTGATGGCTCGTAAATCTGCATCCGAGATGCCAGGCCATTTGGAGGGTGTCAGTCTGAACAGCTGGTCTGTCATTTTTCACCCTCCATCGGAGTCAGACAGCCCAGCTAGTACTCAGAGCTTCTTGGCTCTGTATCCCCGGTGCCCGCCACCCGAGAAACAGATGATGAAGTGCACCCAGAAAAGGATGAGGGGGTGGTGTATGTGGAGATGTGATAAGAGGAAGAATTGAGAGTAGACCAGGAAATTAGTTTGAATGACAAGGATGCAGTCCTGTCTGGTAGTTTGAATGGATGGCCCCCAATAGATTCAGGATTTTTGTTAAAACCTGTCTCCTTCACAAGACCTTCCCAATAGGAGGAGAAGATGCTATCGAAACAAAATAGAGGCTGATTGAGAGGGGGAGGGGATGCGATGGAGGGCGGATTGGAGGGGGGAAAATAGGGGTGGGGAGGGAATTCTCCTGGTTATTGTCTGTAATTACGGATGCTGTCAATAAAAAGTCCATTGTCTCCAGCCATCTGGATGAAGGAAGAGTCGCTCTGGATGGATCCTAGGGTCCAGCCCTAAGGTGCTGCTGGGGGCCATCTGAGCTCTGCCTGAAGTTCCTACGGTTTGGCTGCCTGAGTGTGCTTGCATTTGGAGGTGCTGGTGGTGGTTTTCCTCTGTGTGTGGATCTGTAAGCTTCACATAAATCCCTTCTTTCTCCCATAAACTGCCTGGTTTGGAGGTTCATCCCAGCAGCGTGAACTGACTACAACACCATCTATCTATCTATCTGTCTGTCTGTCTGTCTATCTATCTATCTCTCTATCTATCTATCTATCCATCCATCCATCCAAACGTCTATCTATCTATCTATCTATCTATCTATCTATCTATCTATCTATCTATCTATCCCTCTCTCTCTATCTATCCATCCATCCATCCATCCATCTATCCATCCATCCATCTCTCTATCTATCTATCTATCCATCCATCCATCCATCTATCTCTCCATCTATCTATCTATCTATCTATCTATCTATCTATCCATCCCTCCCTCTATCTATCTATCCATTCATCCATATATCTCTCTAACTCTCTCTCTCTCTATCTATCTATCTATCTATCCATCCAAACATCTATCTATCTATCCATCCATCCATCTATCTATCTATCTATCTATCTATCTATCTATCTATCTATCTATCTATCCATCCCTCTCTCTCTATCTATCTATCCATTCATCCATCGATCTCTCTCTATCTATCTATCCATCCATCCATCCAAACGTCTATCTATCTATCTATCTATCTATCTATCTATCTATCTATCTATCCATCCATCCATCCATCCATCCATCCATCCATCTATCTATCTATCTATCTATCTATCTATCTATCTATCTATTTTTTTGAGAAAAGGTTTCCTGTAGCCCTGGCTGACTTCCCACTTGCTTGGTCGTTGAGCATGACCTTGAACTGCTGATCGCTCAGTGTCCACCCTCTGAGTGCTGAGGTACAAGCATTCACCAACACACCCAGGTTCACTTGATGGCGGGCACAAAAGCCAGAGCTTCACACATGCTGGGCAAGCATTCTGCCAGCAGAGCTACCTCCTCGGTCTTAAAAGGCCTGCCAGCTTGCCATTTACAAAAGTACATAATTATCTAGGGCAGTGGTACATGTCCATAATCCCAGACACTGAGGATGCCAAGGCAGGAGGATTGCAAGTTCAAGGCCTGCCTGGGCTATAGAGTTAGTTCAAGGCCAGTCTAGACAACTTAGTGAGACCTTGTCTCAAAAAAATTAATACTTTTATTTATTTGTTTATTTGAGAGAGAGTGAGAGAGATAAAAGGCAGAGAGAGAGAGAGAGAGAGAGAGAGAGAGAGAGAGAGAGAGAGAGAGAGAAAATGGGCACACCAGAGCCTCCAGCCGCTGCAAACGAACACCAGACACGTGCACCACCTTGCACACCTGGTTTTACATGGCTACCGGGAAATCGAACTCAGGTCCTTATGCTTTGCTGGCAAATGCCTTAACCACTGAGCCATCTCTCCAGCCCCTCAAAAAATATTTTTAAAACTCAGGCTGGGTATATAGCTCAGTGGCAGAGCAGGTGTGAGGGCCCTAGGTTCAATCCCCAATAACAACAAAATGGAACTGGAGAGGGACACTTTCAACTGTAAATTTAGTCTGAGGAGCAGACAACCATGGTTACTTTCTGAGATGTGGAGCGTTGTGGAGAAGCCCCGTGCCATTGGGTGGATGGCGAGGGAGGGAGCCAAGGTCAGGAAACAGACCCTGAGAAGTTAGACCTGTCAAGGCTGAGGCTTCAGTTGACTCTCCCTGGGGCCCCAGGAAGGAGCCATACTCCTTCTCATTGGCTGGCTTCCTTGGGGGCATCCAGTTCTCAAACCTAAGACCTGGACTGAGTCTGTTTGTTGCTACGGCCAAACAATTGACAAGAAACAACCTAAGGAAGGAAAGGTTTATTTTGGATGACAGTTTAAAAGGGAAAATAGTCCCTCGTGGTGGCGGAAGCATGAGGTAGCTGGTCACACTGGATCCATGCTCTCAGGAAACAGGGAGAAACGAAGGCTGGAGCTCAGCCCCTTCCCTCTGTGTGTGTGTGTGTGTGTGTGTGTGTGTGTGTGTGTGTGTGTGTGTGTGTTACAAGTGTAAATAGGATGTCAAGGTGTCCTCTCTGTTACTCTTCAGAGGATCAGTCTCCAGAACTCTCTTTTTGGTTAGATTGGCTGATTGGTGAGGAGCCTGGGTATCCCCCTTTGTTGAGGTCTGCCTTCTAGTTGCTGTGCTGAAAGAACCCAAACAAAAGTGGCTTGTGGAGGAATGGATTTATTTGGCTTATGGACTCCAGGGGAGACTCCATCCTGGCAGGGAAAATGATGGCATGAGCAGAGGGGTGGACATCACCTCCTCCACAGCACTGCAAACAGCGGCAGGAAGGTGTGCCAAATACTGGCAAGGGGGAGCTGGCTTATAACCCCATAAGCCCGCCCCCAACAACACAGCTTCATCGAGGTTGTAAAACCCAAACTGCCATCAGCTGAGGATCAATCAGTCAGAACACATTCATTTGTTTGTGGGGGACACCTGGATCAAACCATGACTCCCTGTCTCTGCCCCACTGAGCTCTGGACTTTCAGTATGTGCCATCATGCTTGGGATTTTAAAAAAAATTTATATTTATTTATTTGCGAGCAGAGGGAGAAGAGAGATGAAACACACCAGGATTTTGACACTGCAAATGAACTCGAGATGCACGTGCCATGTTGTACATCTGGTTTTATGTGGCTACTGGGGAATCAAACCGGGATCAGCAGGCTTTGGAAGCAAGCACCTTTAATCACTCAGCCATCTCCCCAGCATGCCTGGGTTTTTATGTGGGTGCTGGGGATCAAACTCATGTCCTCATGCTTGCCTAGCAAGTGCTCTGACCCACTGAGCCATCTCCCCAGCTTCTCTCTTTCTCCTTTTTAGTCAGACTGGGAGCTCACCCCAAAACCCATAGTCAGGGTGAGGCTCTCCTCAGTTCATCCTTTCTGGAACCATCCTCACAAACATAGCCATAGATGTGTTTTGATTCTAAATCCAATCAAGTGGATAAGAGTTAACCATCACAGAGCCCAGAGCCATGAGCAGCTCTAGAAATGGGAGAAAAAAGGATGGGAGTGTTGGGTGACGGAGGGCCCCACAGCCTGCCCTGCCCCCAGCCCAGTGGTGGCTACTACATAGTGACCTATGTATGTCTGCAGACACACAGAAAGTCAGGAAGGTGCCATGTGAAATTGTGGGTGTTGGGTGCACGTTTCCTGGGCCGAAGAGATCCTTGGACAGCTGGATTCTCAGTTTTGTCAAGTGTTGGCTGAAAGAAAATTAGGAAGTCTGAATTGATTTGCATAAACTTCATTTTAATGAGTATTTTCTTCTTCCTGCGTGTCACAACCCACTCTCTCGTTTAGCATCTGGAGATGTGTTGACATTTGAAGGCTTTTAATGGATTGATTGGATTGGGTTCTGTGTTCAATTTTATATCTTGATTCTTTCTTATATAGTTTTTAAAGACAAATCAAATTAAATGCTTTGGGCTGGGCTTCCTCTCGTTTCTTCCGAAGCTCCTGTGTTTGCAGACCTCATATTTGCCTGTCTTTGTTTTTCTAGAAGTCTCTCTTTCCTTCTTTTGTTTTATTTACTTGAAAGAGAAAGAAGCAAACAGAAAAGATAGAGAGAGGGAGAGAGAGAGAGAGAACGGGTGCTCCAGGGTCTCCGGATGAATGTGCTGATTTGTGCATCTGGTTTTACATGGCCCCTGGAGAATTGAGCCTGGGCCATCAGGCTTTGCAAGCAAGTGCCTTTAACGGCTGAGCCATCCCTCTACATGGTGTGGGGGTGACAGTCTGTAAGCCATCCAGTCCACATAGCCTTGGTGGCTCCCAGCTTGGACACTGTAGTTTGAATGTGAAGTGTCCCCCATGGGCTTGTGTACTTGAACCCTTGGTCCCCCGCTGGTGGCGCTCTTTGGGAAAGTGGTGGAAGTTTTAGAAGGTGGAGTCTTCCTGTTCCATTTCCTGTTGGCTGTCTGCTTCCTGGTTGTGGACACAATGTGACCGGCTGCTTCGCGTTGCTGTCGCTCTGCCTTCCCCACCAAGATGGACTGGAGGAGGCAGGAGGAGAGGGGAGGAGGGAGGGGAGGAAGAGGAAGGAGAAAGGAAGAGAGAGAGAGAGAGAGAGAGAGAGAGAGAGAGAGAGAGAGAGAGAGAGAGATTGTTTTAGCTCAGATGAGCTGAGAACAGTGACGTCCACAAAGCTGGGCTGACATGGCTGACGCTCTCCTAACCCTTGGAAGTCACTTTGATTGGTCATTGGTGCGTGAGTTAAGAGCAGTGTTCCCTGGCTAGGGTCTCTGGAGCGTCCCTGGAGGTGGCTGCAATCCTCCTCTGTCCGTGTACTCACTGGCCATGTCTGTGTACTCACAGGCTCTGTCTATGTAACCACAGGCTCTGTCCACGTACTCACAGGCCCTGTCCACATACCCACAGACTCTGTCCATGTACCCACAGGCTCTGTCTACGTACCCACAGGCTCTGTCCACATACTCACAGGTCTTGTCCACATACCCACAGGTTCTGTCCATGTACCCACAAGCTCTGTCCACGTACTCACAGGCCCTGTTCACATACCCACAGACTCTGTCCACTTACTGACAGGCCCTGTCCATGTACTCACAGGCTTTGTCCATGTGCTCATAGGATCTGTCCACGTACTCACAAGCTCTGTCCACGTACCCACAGGCTCTGTCCACGTACCCACAGGCTCTGTCCATGTACCCACAGGCCCTGTCCACATACCCACAGACTGTCCACATACCAACAGGCCCTGTCCATGTACTCACAGGCTTTGTCCACATACTCACAGGCTCTGTCCACATATTCACAAGCTCTGTCCATGTACTCACAGGCTCTGTCCACATACCCACAGGCCCTGTCCATGTACTCACAGACCCTGTCCATGTACCCACAGGCTCTGTCCACATACAGGCTCTGTCCACGTACTGATAGGATCCGTCCACATACTCACAGACCCTGTCACGTACCCACAGGCTCTGTCCACATACCCACAGGCCCTATCTATGTACTCACAGACTGTCTTTGTGTTTTGGGCACACAGGTGGTCCTCCCCACGTTCATCCTGGAGAAGCGGTCCTTGCTGGAGATGTACGCAGACTTCATGGCACACCCCGACCTGCTGCTGGCCATCACTGCGGGGGCCACCCCAGAGGAGAGAGTCATCTGCTTCGTGGAGTATTATCTCACGGCATTCCACGAGGGCCGCAGGGGGGCCCTGGCTAAGAAGCCATACAACCCCATCATCGGCGAGACCTTTCACTGCTCCTGGGACGTCCCCAAGGACAGAGTCAAGCCAAGGAGGACTGCTCCCTCCTCTCCCCTCAGCTGTCCCGAGTACCCGGCAGCCGACGACCCTTCTAAAAGCTACAAATTAAGATTTGTGGCTGAGCAAGTATCCCACCACCCACCCATCTCCTGCTTCTACTGTGAGTGCAAGGAGAAGAGACTGTGTGTCAACACTCACGTATGGACCAAAAGCAAGTTCTTGGGCATGTCCGTGGGGGTCTCTATGGTAGGGGAAGGTAAGTCACCTACCGCATGTGCTGGACTCCTACACAGTGACATTTGTCTGTCCGTAGACTAAGCATCATGCTGTGTATATATATTTGAATTGGGGGTGAAATGGGTGAGGGATGGGTTTCGGACCAGGTCTGCTGGTCAACCACTGGGCCCCAAGGGGATGGAGTCAGATGGATTTGCAGGGAGTTGGGTTTTCACCTGGGTCTTTGTTTGCTGTGTGTGTGTGTGTGCGCACACGTATCACCTTACACTTGGGGAGACTTCTTCTTTGGGTGCTCTGGGAATGTTAGGCCTGGCTCTAGGTCTTTGAGAACATTTTTCTTTGTCCTTAACAGTGTTCTGACTCACAGAGCATGAGGAGAACAGAGCCTATCCAAAAACTGCTCTTGAAAAAATCCTAAGGCAAATCTTTTGAATATGTTTGAGATGCCAATGGAAGAACACAGTCTAATCACTCCACAGATGGGTCGTGTGTTCTTATTTTAGCAAATGGCTGTGAACGAAGTTTATTCTCTGTTTGAAGAACCCCGTAATAATCCTTGTTAAATGAAATGTCTGCATTCCTGGCTCTTCAGCGTTTAGTCTTTAGTCATAAATCTCTTTGAGACTCTTTAAGACTTTCCTCCCAGGGGGAGAAAAATCCAACACTAAATTTGACTTTCAACGTGTAGACAACTATATTGACTGCTAGTACGTTCTTTCCAGATCCCAGGATGGAAGAACCATCTTCTTGAACTGAGTACATTTTGGAGGAAGGAAGGGACATGTATTTAAACTCCATGCAATGGTGTTCATGCGTGTGCGTGCGTGTGTGTGTGTGTGTGTGTGTGTGTGTGTGTGTGCAGGTGCAGAGCCCAGAGGACATCTGCCATCATTCTCCTTTTACTTATCTGTTTGTTTCCTTGAGATGGAGTTTCTCACTGATTCTGAACGTTGCCATTTTCACAGTTCTCCTGTCTCGGTTCCCCACAGGACCGGGGTTACAGACCTCTATGACTGTGCCTAGTTGCTTACATGGGTGCTGGGGATTAAATCCAGACAGTTGCAGCCCACTGAGCCATCTCCCCAGTCCCCACTGCATGTCATTATGGAGTCCTTGCTAGATGCTGGGCGTTGTCCTGAGAGAGCCGGGTTCTTGAGTAGTCAGAAGAGAAGAAAACCCCACACAGCCCCTCTGGCCTTAGGAAGGACCTGCTCTACTTCCATCTATGGGGACAGAAATGAGCGAGTCAGTGGTACATGGTGCTGGAAGGTGCTAGAAAAGGAATTAGCACAGCTGCCTGAGGAATTCTTTATTTATTTGGGAGAGAGAGGCAGCAAGAGTCTGGATACTCCAAGGCCACTTGCCACTGCCAATGAACTCCAGATGAATGTGTGACTTTGTGCAAATAGCTTTATGTGTGAACTGGCCAGAGCATCAGGCTTCAAAGAATGATTGTCTTTAACCACTGAGCCATCTCTCCAACCCTTAGCTGGGGTTCTTGACTTTGCTACAGAAAAGGAATGCAGGACAAGCCAGGGGAAAGAAAGCAGAGTTGGAGTTATTAAAGCTGTGTGTGGTGTTGCACTCAGAAGGCTGAAGTAGGAGGATTGCCGTGAGTTCGAGACCAGCCTGGAGCTAGAGTGAGATCCTACCTAGAAAAAAAAATTTTTAAGTGTGTGTGAGAGGAGAGAGAGAGAGAGAGAGAGACAGAGACAGAGAGACAGAGAGAGTGTTTAAGGGTGGGCACACCCATGACACAGTGTGTGTGTGTGTGTGTGAGAGAGAGAGAGAGAGAGACAGAGAGAGAGACAGAGAGAGAGGTGTATGTGTGTATAAGGGTGGGCACACCCATGCCCCAGTGTGTGTGGAGGTCAGAGGATAAGCTCCCGTGTTGGCTCTCGCCTTCCACCTTGGTGCGAGGGGTCTCCCGTGCTTGCCACTGGCCCAGAAGCTTCGGCTTCCCTCGGTGCCACCTCTCGTCTTGCCACAGGTGTGTGGGAACAGTCACTCTTCCTCTGCCTCTGGCTTTTCCGTGGGTTCTGGGGATCTGAACTCGGTCGTCATCGCATTTGGACCGCAAGTGCTTTGTGACCACGGAGCCATCTCCTGATCCCTGAAGAAGACATCTTACCATAGAGTTCGGCACAGGGTTAGTAGCAAGAACAGCGCTGAAGGGAAGATCGTAGCCACCCAAGCACGGGTACGGACTTCTCACGAGAGCCATGTTTAAGCGTCTGTAACATAGTCATAGACATGATTTTTGTGGTTTCTCAAGTTACTCCTCAGAGGTTGTTCAGAACCCCCCTCCCCTTCCCCTGCCTTTTGGCAGATGATGTCCTAGATGAGGTACCTTGCATAGGATGACAACCTGATAAGATAAACCCAGGGTCTTAGAGGTTGTCCGCATCTTTCACTGTGAATGGGAGTTCTTGTGAATGTTCTAGAAGGAGAAAGGCCTATCCGCGTAGGGCTTAAGCATGGCTCATTGTTATTTTGACATTTTCGATTGGAGTGTCTCTCTACAAAGAGCGGCCTTGGGTATGTGTGTGTGCTGGACTTCTTGACTCACATTACGAGAGGCTTTGACCACACTCCGTGATGATGGCCTCCTGCTCTCCCTTCCCGTGTCTTCTTCACTTTCCCTGCCTTCCATCCTGTCTCAGCTCCAGGCCGTATTTCCCTTACAAGTGGACAGCTCTTCGGGGCTCTTCTTGGGCCTGGAAACACCATCTTTGAAAAACCCTGAAGAAGTCTGGTTGGCAAGGCCTGTTGAGATCTCCCATTCTGAGTCTATGACCTTGTGATTTGGGTAGAAAATTAGACCTGAGAAGATTCCCAGAGGCTCCCAAGGTCACAGGATGGGGACTGTTGAAGGTGACCAGCAGTGCAGACAAGGAAAGAATAGTGGTTTATGGAGTCCCTCTAAGTTGTATATTCAGACCTGTCCTAGAGGGGCTGTGAGGTCAACCATTTCCTCACAGGCCTGTCCTCGGCCCGAGTTACAGCTCCTTCTCCTGAGCGCAGCTTTCTCGCCAGCACTATGGGAATATTTTTTAAGATGGCACCTCAGGTGAGCTCCAGACCCTAGTGGCTTTTTTTAAAGTGTTTTTTTGTTTCTTTGTTCCTCCCTTTCTCCCTTTCTCTGTCTCTCTCTTCCTTCCTCCCAATCTCATTCTTCCTTTTTTTCTTTCTTCCTTTCTTTCTTTCCCTCCCTTCCCCCTCCCCATTCCTTTCCATCCCCTTCTCCTCCCCCTCCCCTCCCCTCCCCTCCCTTCCCTTCTTTCTTTCTTTGAGGCAGGGTCTCACTATAGCCCTGGTTGGCCTTAAATTCGCAGTGATCCTCCTGCCTCAGCTCCAGGGTGCTGGGATTCTAGGCCTGGGCCACATGCCTGGCTGGGTCTAAGAACTGTCCTTCTGCATCCTGCCTATAGCAGAGGCTCTGCCAGCCAGTGTCCCCACGAGTCACAGGAAGGTACTGGGTGGGTCCCAGGCAGTGTATCTCAGCCCATCCATAGGAATTTAGGGGCAGTATCGTTAAGGACCGAGAGGGAGGTTTATGTTTGCACTGATTTTTGTCTTTGGGTCTATGATGAAAAATAGGAGTGACATTAATCTTGATTTTTGAGCTGTCAGAACTCTGGATTTTCATAGGTTGCTGAAGGCCAGCCTTACGCTGTAAGATGAGTGCTGGCAGGATCGTTCCCTTTATTGAAAAACACAAGGTGGCATTCCGGTTATCATTCTTTTCGATTTCATGACTTACTCGAATATCCCACATAATAAATTCTTTGGTTGGTTTTGGCGTTCACTGGTTTAAAAAAAACGTCAGGGTCTCTCTCTCTCTCTCTCTCTCTCTCTCTCTCTCTCTGTCTCTCTCTCTCTCTCTCTCTCTCTCTCTCTCTCTGTCTCTCTCTCTCGTTCAGGCTGTACTGTAGTTTGTTACATATCCCTGGCTGGCCTTGAACTTGATCCTCTTGTCTCATCCAAGTGCAGGGATTACAGGCATGCCCCACCACACCCTGCATAATCCGTACTTCAAATTGAGATATGGGTGTTTGTTAGAGAAGTCTCCTCCTTGGGGACATGCCTACCTGATCTCTAACGGTGGCTCCATCCATCCATCAAGGGATTGGCACTATTTTTGGGGTCATGACATCCAGGAACGTCTGCCCTTGAGGCTTACGCCAGGCAGATGACGACCAGCAACCTTCAGGAAGTGCACAGTGTCACAGATGATGGGCACAGGGAGGGAGGATGGCTGGGTAAGTAGGGGGAGGGGTGTCAGTATGGTGGAGCTTAATAAGAAGAGATCGTTTGAGTGAAAGCTCCAGGTAGGTAAGGAGTAAGCCAGGTGGGTGATCTTGGGGCTGGGAAGCTGGCTTAGCGGTTAAAGACACTTGTTTGCCAAGCCTGCTTGGCCTGGGTTCAATTCCCAAATCACCCATGTAAGCTGGATACAAAAAGTGATGCAAGCATCTGCTATTCGTTTGCAGTGGCAAGAGGTCTTGGCCAGCCCATACACACACATGCATATGAAAAAAAATACGGTGAGCCGGCCGTGTTGGTGCACACCTTTAATCCCAGTACTCGGGAGGCAGAGGTAAGAGGATCATCATGAGTTTGAGGCCACCCTGAGACTACACAGTGAATTCCATGTCAGCCTGGGCT
>PVHP010012221.1:0-43487 GCA_004024765.1 Zapus hudsonius
ATTATTATTATTATTATTATTATTATTTTGAGGCAGGGGGCAGGCTGGTCCACGCTGATCTCTAATCCAGGCTAACCTGGAATTTACTCAGCAGCCTAGGCTGGCCTTGATCTCATAGGTTCCTCCTACATCCATCTCCCAAATGCTGGGGTTAAAGGTGTGCACTACCATTCCTGGCTTAGAAAAAAAACTTTAAAAATATTTTATTTATTTATTTATTTGGGAGAAAGAGAAAGAATGAGAATAGCCATGCCAGGGCCTCTTGCCATTGTAAATGCACTCCAGACACATGCAACACTTTGTGCAAGTGACTTTATGTGGGTACTGGGAAATTGAACCTGGACCAGCAGGCTTTGCAAACAAACATCTTTAACCACTGAGCCATCTCCCCAGCCCTCCTAAAATGTTTTATCGACAACTTCCATACATGTATACAATATATTTTTATTATAATCCCTTCTTCTTGCCTGCCTTTGTCTCCCCTCTCCTGCCCTCCTTTCCACTGACCCTTTTCTTCTTTCCAGTTAGTCCCTCTTCTATCTTGAGTTCTTCTCTCTTTCTATCATCTATGATGGAAAGTTGATATTCCTATTATGCAGGTCTTGTGCAGATAATGACAGCCACTGTGAGGTCATGAATGCAACCAGCTCTGCGCTCTAAAGCACTCCTCCCCAACCTCTGGTTCTTACATTCTTTCTGTCCCTTCTTCCACAATGTTCCCTGAGCCTTGGGGCATGGCCAGGTTTTTACATGGGTGCTTGGGATTGAACTGAGGTGTTCATGCTTGTGCAAGAAGTACTCCCCAGCCCAGCCCTGCCTATTAAACTTGAATGTTTTGCTGCTGTTGTTAGGTTTGGTTAGCTTTGGTTCTTTTTGCCTTTTGAGACAAAGTTTCACTATGTAGCAGTTTGAACTTGAGATCCTCCTGTCCAGCCTCCCAAGTGCATGCCACTAAGCCTGGCTTGGAGTGTATTGTTCAAGAAGGGATTTTATTGAGTTTTACTTTTGGTTTGTTTATACATATGTGCATTGTGTGTGTGCATGCGTGTACATACCATGGTCTCTTGCCACTACAAATGAATGCCCTCAAGCTTCATGTGGGTGGCTGGGATTGAACCCTGGCCAGCAGCAGGCTTTGCAAGCAAGCGCTCTTAACTGATGAGCCATCTCCTCAGCCACTTGACAAGGGATTTTTTTATATTTTTTTTGGTTTTTCAAGGTAGGGTCTCACTCTAGTCCAGGCTGACCTGGAATTCACTATGTAGTCTCAGGGTGGCTTTGAACTCATGGGGATCCTTCTACCCCTGCCTCCCGAGTGCTGGGATTAAAGGCGTGCGCCACCACGTCCGGCCCTCGACAAGGGATTTTAATGCATGAACTCAGCAAGCAGATGTCCAGTTGCTGCTGGTGGAGAGTGAGTGCTGGCTGTTCAGGGCACTGTCATGGATGGCTGACACCCTAGGAAGTAGGAACCACCCTGAAGAAAGGGTGCACAATGGTACAGTGGCTGTACCGTTGGGTTTGAGGTGGTGGGTTTGAGCTAGGGAAGGCTCTGAGCATGTAGGGCCTTGCATCTTCTCCTGAGAAGGCTACTGCTCTCCTCACAGAGCCAGGAGTAATAGTCCTGTGTTCTAGAAATATGGCCTGTGTCATAATGTGAGGGTGGACTGGACACTAGAAGCAGAGAGAAAGCTGGACAAGTCTTTACTTCCCAGACTGTAAAATGGGGATAGGTGATGCTTACTTCACAGTGTTGTGATGAGCAGATAGTATTTAGAAGATGGCCTAGCACACTGTGCTCCTCAAGAAAAGCCAGAATGTGGGCTCAGCAGGTAAGGCGTTGGCTTGCAAAGCCTAATGACCTGAGTTCAATTCCCCAGTATCCACATAAAGCCAGATGCACAAGGTGGCTCATGTGTCTGGAGTTTGTCTGCAGTGGCTGGAGGCCCTGGTGTGCCTATTCTCTCTGTGTGTCGCCCTTCCGTCTGTCTCTGCTTGCAAATACATAAATAAATAATACATATTTTATTTTTAAAAGCCAGAATGTAGAATTAGTTGCAGCTGAAGGCTGTTATGACAAGAAATCATTCTGGTAAAGTCAGAAGGAAAGCAGAAGGGTAAAGAGGAAACTAATTACAGAGATATTTAAGCTATTTGAACCTCAAGGTCAGGTACTAATTCATTAGTTGGGTGGAGAGAAAGGATGATAGTAAAAATATTGTGAATATTGATGCTGAGTACACATGCTGAAAGTGAGATTGTGCAAGAGAGTAATGAGAAGTAATTATGTATCTATAGCTTGGGCCCAGTTTGTACAAAAAGGTCAATGCCAAGCTAAAACTTTTTTTTTAAATTGTGGAAACAGTAACTATTTATCCAAGGGCTGGAGACTGATAGGGTCAGAGGTCCAGCTTCATTGCTTACAGTGTGACTGACCCTGGGCAGATTCCCGGAACTCAAAGCTACCCAACAGAACTTTCTGCCACAAACAAAATAGTCTCTATCTGTACTGTGTGTACAATGGCACACCTAGTAATATGTGGCCCTCAATATGTAGCTAGTGTAAATGCAGAGCTGAATTCTTACTTTAATTTTAATTAAAATAGCTGCAAGCTAGACATGGTGGCGCATGACTTTAATCCCAGCATTCCAGATGCTGAGGCAGGAGTCTCTTGAATTCAAGGCCTGGGCTATAGAGTGTGTTCCAGGTTAGCCTGGGCTAGAGTAAGACCCTGCTTCCAAAAAAAAAAAAAAAAGAAAGAAAGAAAGAAAGAGAAAAGAAAAGAAAAGAAAGAAAGCTGCATATTGCTAAGTAGACACCATATTGGCTAACACAGCTTGAAACACCCAGGACCTGTCGGTCCATGTATCTAAGGGAAAGATGATACCACATAGACATGTCATAAAAATTGAGGGACTGCAGTTAAGGAGTTCAACAAATATCTCAACAAGTTACTAATGTTGTGTCTGAAATTATCACTGAACAACAGTCATGTGTAATGAGCTATACATCAGTAAGATAAGTTAGACTGCACATCTATGTTAAATTTGGTGGAAAAAGAAACTTCTCATAGAGGAGAAAGCACTTGCCAGGCTATTTTCAGTGGTGAGGTATGGAATAGTTAAGATCTTCTCTGAAGAAAGGTCATGAGAATGAAAAAGAAGGAAGAGTTGTGAAGCCACAAAGCACACAAGTGTGTAACACACACACGCACACTACTCACATCAGCTTCCTTTCCCTGTTATTCTCGGACAGTACATGCCCATTCCATCCAGCACCGACACCCTGGGACCTCTACAAGACAGACAGCTTACTATCTCTGCCTGCAGCAGAGACCACAAATGCTCACCAATGCCTGTATGCCTCTTCTGGGCCCATCACCTACTTGACTAAGCGAGAACTACTCTTCCCAACTTCCCTGAGTTGAATCAATAATGGGATCTGGTTCTGAGCCAAGGAGTACAGGCAGAAACAGCACATGCCATTTTTAGACATGCTACATAAAAAATCTCCTATATATCCTGAACTCTTGCTTCATGATTCCAGAGGGTGAAGCCAACAGATGGAAAGAGACTTGGGGTCTTGAGTGAATGAATGGTGGAGAGCAGCTCCTTCTGCGCCCCCCCCCAGTTCCTTGTTGAACTTTAACATGAGCACACCTTTGTTGAGTTGCACGACTGAGGTGTAGGGACTGCTTGTTACAGCCAGTCTTATTATCCATCCCTCATTCCAGTTCAGGTCATCAAAGTAAAACCTATATGGAAAATCTATCTGAACCATCAATCCTTCCGAAGTCACTTCTGAGCTAGGCTCAGACATGCTGCTTAAGAACTTCCTTCCTAACTCCTCCTCTAAAAGGCACATTCTAGACATCTTTCTTCTATTATGTACTAGGTCAAGAGTACACACACTGAGCTCTCTTTGAGACAGCTGATTGAATTTGTCTTACAAGGGCTGCCCTCCCTGTCTACTCTATAGTTCTATAGAGGAGCCCCTAATGTTACCTGGATATGTCCTTGTTTCCTGTGACTCAGGACCTAAAGTTAGATGCTACTCTTGAGTCCTTCTTTCCCCTCACCTTTCTGATGCAATTCCTTAGCAAATCGAATTGGACCTGTCCTATTCTCTCCTTCCATCCCCAGCGCCACCTTCATCCAGCTGTCATCACCACCACTGACCTCAGCCTCCCAACTGGTCCTCCTTTGCCCTTCCTTCCCCTCCAATCCTGTTTCCATCCAGCAGCTAGCCTGATACTTAAAATACTAGTGATCCTATGGTGCTTTCCTGCTTCAGTCCTTGTATAGCTGTCTGGAGCTCTCCATCACCCTAATGTCTTGCTAGCTGACGTCAACCTCACCTTGCTCACTTCACTTCAGGCACAACCAACCACTTTCTGTTTCTCCAATGTTACTTTTGTTCTTGACCCCGAGTCTGTGTATTATATGCTTTGAAAGCCCTTTGAATGCTCCTAAGATCTATATTCAAGTCCTTATTCAAGTCTCAGCTCAAATGATACAATCTGTCCCTCTAGCTAAATCCCTCTCTAACACCTTACACTCTTAAATTGTCTTACAAATTCTTCTTTCCACAGATCCCTGCCATCCCAACTTAATGCAGCCTAAGGGCAGAGGCTTTATCTCCAAGGATAACCAACACATTCCGATTTGGCTGGAATTAAGCTTACATTGCAGGAAGCCCCCAGTCTAGAGCAAGCCAGAATGGTTAGTCCCTCTGTTGCTAATTATCCTCATTGATATAGGGGAGCTTACCAACTTCTTATAACTTCTTAAAATCTATATTTTAAGATTTTTGTGTTAGCCAATCAATATGTAAGTTACCTTTTTGCTGTAACCTCCTCCCAGCCCAAAGTACAAGTTGTAAGAACTTCCTCAACTCAGGGTTCAGAATTTGGACTTGTGTCCTCTGAACCAGGCTGCAGCCTAAACACAAACTGCTTCCTGACTAGTTCAGGTGTCTTTCCTTGTCTTTCCCTGCAGCATCATCACTGCTGTGTCCATGGTACCAGGAACTGTTCAGGAGCTCGGGTAGGAACTGCTAGATGTCTGTAAAGAATTCTTCAGTCCTGGCTCCAGAGGGCAGCCTTCCCCAACCTTGTACCTTCAGGCTCCGCTGTACAGGGCCTCTAAAACCTTGTGTGCCTATATTTAGCTGGCGAGTTCTGGAAGATTCTTCTGTCAGGACCTTACCTAGTCACACTGTTCTCTTCCAGCCTTCATGGAGTTCAAAACCGAAGATCCTAGTTATGGCAGCCCAAAGCAGACCCAGGGGAAGGAAACCCACCTCTTTCCCCCTCCCCTTCCTGCAGCTTCACTGTCCTCCTGAAGTAGGAGGATACAGATGAAGGTGTCGACCCCAAAGTAGAAAGGACTGGCCTAGAGGGAGCAGCAGGTGACCTGTCACTGCATCGCAGTTTCTGAGGCCATTCCCTAGGGCTGGGGATACCTTGTGCCTTGAGAAGATCTCCTTACATCTTAGGGCTAGAGTAGAGCTGAAGTCTGCTTCTCGGTGAGTCCTCACTTCCTCTGCTTGTCAACTGACAGCCTCTGTTACGCTGGATAACAAGGTGATGGGTGAGAAGATGCCAGGCAGCATCAACAGGCCTTTGAACAAAAACTGAAAGAGCACCAGCGCCCACAGCAGTTTAGGAGAATAGTTTGGGAGAGCCTATACCTCCAGCAAAGGGTACCACTGGTTCTAATTTCATTTTCCTCCTTTCCTGGGGGTTGTTGATGAATGGGGAGTGCAGAAGGCAGGACTGCAGCCTGAGGGCCAAAGGTGCTGATTCACTTGAGTGAGTCCCTGAAGGTCAGGTTTCAAGAGGTAGAGGAAAAGGCAGGCTGCAGGGGTGAGTGAGGTAGAAGGGCAGGAGGGAGGGTTCTAGCTCTTTCCCAAGAGCAAAGACTGACCCAGAGAGAGATGAATATTCACCTTGAGATAGGAATTTAGGAAGGAGTCGTTGTGTAACTCACCTGGAGGCTTCCTCAGCGCAGTCCTGACCAGTCAGGACACTGGGTGAGTAAAGAATTAGTCACCCTTGCTTCTTCCAGAGCAGACTCAAGAATGGCACCTATAATGGAGGTCCCAGTGACCACATCTAATTGTTCCCTCTGAAGGAGGAAAGGATCGGCCAGCAGTTAGCTGAGGCAGTGGGAGAAGTAGATAGCCATAAATTGGGTGAAAAGGCAGAGGAAGAAAGACCAATCTGGGGGAGCCACAAGGGAGGTAAGAAGGACCTATGACAGGGGAAGAGGGTTCACTAAGTACTCTTCCCTGGACATAGCTCTCATAGGCTATTTGGACAAGGTCCTGAGCATTCAAGGTTTGCAGTCTGAAGAAGAGCAGATTTCTGCCCTCTGACCTCAGATATTCTCCCCAAAGAACCAGGCTTAGGGCAGGAAAAGGGGACAATGTCTGGAAGCCTGATACAGGAAGGACACTGCGTGGGGACAGGAGCTGGACAGAGGCTGATATGGTCTCTAGGCTTAGTAGAGACCTTTCCTGAAGGTCAGAGGAGGCTGTGTCTGGGCAGAACTAAAACAGAGAGGGGAGAACAGACCACAATTCAAGCGTCCTTGCAGTGTCTACAGGGAATCCGTGACGGACTTGATCCTGGTGAAGCAGCCCAGGAGAAGGGTAAGGCTGGGAATTCTCATCAGCTGGCGTTGCTACCCATCCCAGGAAAAGACTGAAGGAGCTATCTGTGTGGGTGTCTCTCAGTTGGAATTGCAAACTTCCCTTCCAGAGCCCGTTCTCATTTCCCTCTAGCCACCATCTTTGACCAGGGCCTTTGAAGAACGGAAATAGGCAGAAGATCTGGTGCCAGAAAATCTTTGGGCTGTGCAACTTCCTCTCTGGCCCCAGCACTTCCTGAGTGGGATTTGGGAGCCTGATTGGGTGCTTTTTTTTTTTTAAATTGTCCATAATGAGCTACATTGTTTAGTGGGCCAACAATGAGTTGTTATCCCCAATTCCTCATTGCCCCCCCCCATCCCCCCAGTCAGCTGGATATCCTCCTCCATGGGCCATCTGGATCAGTCTTTGTGGTAGGGGACCATGGATAGCCTAGTATTCAGCTGGGTTCTCCTGACAAAAGTGTGTTGTTACTGAGGGGTGCCATACCTCTGATATTCTCCCCCACCACGGCTCTCACAATCTTTCCACCCCCTCTTCCGCTCAGTTCCCTGAGTCGTGGTGGATGAGTATTAAGGCTGCTTTAATGTTGTGAGCTTAGGGGTTTTTGTGTCGAGATTCTTTGGTTTCTGTCTCACTGGCTTATCCTTTGTTGATTGAATGGCTGTGGGTCCCTTGTTCATCCCGTCATTCTCTGCGGGGTTCCCTATGGATCCTCCATGATATGACTGTGGTGGCTCATCTCTTGCCAGGATCTCAGCATTCTGTCTGTAGTCCGTTGGTAGGGTTATATGGGCCACAGCTCTCTCGCTGCATCCTGAAAAATATAAACACAATCTGCATCGGAGAGTGAGATCAGTATAGGTTAACAAATATACACCATTCTGGATTACCTAGATTCTATTTTTAGAAGCCTCCCCGTCAGTCACTCGCATAGTGCATCTTTTCTTGGGAGCCCAAGAGTATGGGATCCGGTGCATATCTCCCAGTTCCAATCAAGGGTTCCCCTCATTGAGTGGAATATTTGGCCGAATTTAATAGCTGTTGATTGTCTCCCCCAGGCCCAGGCTCCTCCATTGCACAAGTGCTCCTTTCTTGGTTTGCTGTTCTCTCCCAGTAGGAGGTGTGGTCAGCCTACTCATGGCCGCAGTCTGTGTTTCATGCCAGTGGTCTCTGTTTACTCCAGTGTCGTTGATCAGCTTCCCCTGGCAGCTTGTGCAGTGCCTTTCAGCACTGCACTAACTACCATCTGGGGGCTGGTTACCATTCCAGACCATGAAGGGTCTCTCAATGCTGATCGATGGCATTCTGTGGTTTCTTCAGCAATAGGGTTTGCCTCAGGCCTGGGGAGGGCGTTCAAGAGCTTTGACAGAATTCTGTCTTGTTTTTGGAACCTCATGGTTCACTTTAGTCAACAGCTCAGTGAGAGAAGGAACCGGTGGCTCGTCCTGGGGTTGTCAGACTGCTCAATTATTCACAGGCTTAGACATTCTCCCCTACTCCTCATGGCCTCTCTTGCCAGTTGACGCCCACTACTTGCTCTGTAGGTTACAGTATGCTCATGAGGATTTTGTTTTTGAGCCTAATTTTGTTTAGCCTCATGCTTAAGACATTCCCCTCCCCCCATCCCTTACACCTCATTCATAACCTCTCACTTCTTTCTACTAGTCTGCATAGAGAAAACAGTTATCCTGGTTAAGGACCGCATATGAGGGAGAGTATGTGGCGTTCAATTCTCTGTTCTTTTGAGTGTTCGCTTAGTAAGATCTGCTCGAAGTCAGACCATTTTTTTCCTAAATTTCGATATGTCATTTTTCCTTTCAGCTGAGTAGAATTCCATCGTGTAAATATACCACAGTTTCACTGTCCATTCCTCCATGGATGGGCATTTGGGTTGATTCCAATTCGTGGCTATTATGAATTGGGCTGCTATAAATATAGTTGTACAAAATTTTCTGCATCGAGATGTGACATCTTGTGGGTAGATGCCTAGTAGAAGGATAGCTGGGTCCATTGGTAGTTCTTATGTCCATTCCGTCTTGGAGTCTCCACACTGCTTTCCATAACGGTTGAACAAGTTTACAATCCCACCAGCAGTGAATGAGGGTTCCTTTTTCCCCGCATCCTTGCCAGCAATGATTGTTGTTGTTTTCTTTATGATTGCCATTCTGACAGGGGTAAGATGGTATCTCATTGTGGTTTTGATTTTCATTTCCCTGATGCTTAAGGATGCTGAGCACTTTCTTAGATGAGTCAAGGCCATTTGTGTTTCCTCCTCTGTGAATTCTCTGTTGAGATCAGTGCCCCGTTTTGTGAGGGGGAATTTTGGGTTTTTGTTATTAATTTTTTTGAGTTCTCTGTAGGTTCTGGAAATTAGGCCTCTGTCTGAGTTGTAGCTGGCGAAAATCATCTCCCAATTTGAAGGGGGTCTATTGGCTCTGAGTGTGGTTTGTTTGTCTGTACAGAAGCTTTTGAGCCTGATCAGGTCCCATTGGTTAAGTGTTTGTTGTATTTCCTGGGCTGCTGGAGATTTGCTCAGGAAATTTTTCCCGACTCCTAATTCATGTAGAGTTTCTCCTATTTTTTCTTCCAGGGTGTTCAGGGTTACTGGATTTATATTAAGGTCTCTGATCCATTTGGAGTTGATTTTTGTCCATGGTGAAAGGAGTGGGTCTATTTTCATTTTTTTACACGTGTTTTCCAATTCATCCAGCACCATTTGTTGAAGATGCTATCTTTGGCCCAGTGTACATTGTTGGTCCCCTTGTCAAAGACCAAATAACTGAAGTTACTTCCAACTGATTGGGTGCTTTTATGCTGGGAAGGGAGCCCTATTCCTGGCCTAATTACTGGATTACCCTCATCCCATACCCATTCCAGCTAGTCTTATGGGCACAATTTGAGCAACCCATCCAGCCTGGGGAACAAAACTGGGCATCTCATGAGCCCTACCAGACCCTTCTCTTGGGTTCTTGTGGGCCACTGCTTTCCTTCATCCAAAACCAGAGGACATGGAGGGCTGCATAGAGGCCGTGGGCTCAGTGTGGATTAGGATGAGAGTTCTAGAATTAAGGGGTGGAATGGGTGGGATGGCCACAGAGGGAGCGGGAAGGGGAGCCCGAGAGAACATGCATACCTGAAACTGAGCACTGACCACTCAAGCTCACACAGTATGATCTCTGGGCACTCAGGCTCATCTCCCTCTCCTCCCTTCTACTCTCTTACTCTTCTCGCTCTTTCTCCCTCTCCCTCCTCCTCTCTTTGAAAAGCAGAAACTGGGGAAGAAAGCAGTAACTAACTTCTGAATGTTCATATAACATGAAATTTTCCTGTGTAGACAAATTACTCTCCCATGTCACTCCCTTCCATTGTACCTCCAGGCCTGGCCCTGTCTCTTCCACGACTCTCTACCACCTACCACCATCATTCACCACCTAAGATCTTCAGGGACTGTTTCCTTGCCCTTGTGCACACAGGAGCTTGCACACCAACCAGAAGTGTGTGTTTCCAGGAGCAGGAGAGATTCTCCTTCTTACTCCAGCAGGCTCCCTGCTGATCCCCAGCCCTGCCTGTGAGCCCCTCTCCTCACTTAGAGAAGCCAAGAGCCAAGTGTCTTCATGAGCAGCTTGTGAGAGACTGACTGTGACCTGTTAGTCCTAGGGAAGTTTGGTTGGCTTGGTGCCCATCAACATTCCAGCTCTCTGCCTCTTGCCCCCACCCCAGGAATGGGCAGAGGAGATGAGGAACTGAACTGGAACCAGCTCTGGGGGAAGGAGGGAGGAAAGCATTCGAGAACTCCGAAGAGCCAGAAGGCAGAGTGCAGATGAAGGGACCGGGTTCTCCTCTCAATCTTGACCATGGACAAGGTGGAAGTCTAGGGACCCATGAAGAAAATTGATGTCACGCTTTACCTCCTCTAGGACTTTATTTCATAGTCATTTTCTGCAGTCCCATTGAAAGCTTAGTTACAATTTTTTTCAACCTCAAATGATGTGTCCAAACCTTGTGAGCAAACCCTGCAGTAGAAAAGAGGAAGAAACAAGGAAGCAACAATGAGGGAAAGAGATAGCAAGAAACACTTTGAAAATGAATGGGAAACCAGCCCTTCCCACTGCCCCACCCCACAGAATGTGGGCCCATAGGGGTCACATTGACTTCCAGGCCTCTCTTCTCTTTATTTCCACCCATGATTATGAAGCATCTACTTGGCCAGACACTGCCCCGAGCAGGAAGACCAAGCCTGTATACAAGCAGGATACTTCCTTCTTCCAAATTCTAGGAATTTGGGTGGTGGGCCTGATTCATTCCCAGGTTGCCCTCCTTTCTGGAAGTGCGCTAAAACCTCTCCACAGGTGTTTCTCAAAGGATGGGCAGGCACCACAAATGACCTGGGATGTTCCTTCAAAGTACAAATTTTCCATTCCATGCCAGTGAAACTATGTTAGGATTGGGGGAGTTAAAGCGTGCATAGTAACAAGTGCCTGTGAAAAACTTTTTAGACACATACACATTAAAACCTTGATTTTAATGACAATCGTTAAGAAAATAGTTATGGATGCAGGAAAGGGTTTCATGCGCCCAAGAAGCCTGGATCTGCCTGTTAGCCATGTTTCTTCCTGGTTCCGGGTAAGTTCAACATCAGTAGGACAGGGGAAGAGAGAAACGTGAACGCGGTTGGTGGGGAGGAGGGGTGGATGGGACCTGTGCCCAGTCTAAACCCTTATTATCGCCCTGAGCAATTACCGGCCTCCTCCGGAGTTGCCCTCCCGGGTCACGATCTCTGTCCACTAAGAAGGATTGAGACCAAGCGGACAGCGCTGGGCCACCTGTGAGGCCCAGGAAGGTGCAGGCCAGCTGGAGGTTGGAATCCTAGTCCCAGCAGGTACCTGCCCTGCAGTCAGAGAGCGCTAGGTGGGGGCGTGGCCCTCTAAAAACGCTTTCCTTCTATGAAACTCTGCCACAAATCCAAGCACCTCCACCATCCATCCATCCACCCACCCATCCACCCACCCATCCATCCACCCATCCACCCACCCATCCATCCATCCATCCATCCATCCATCCATCCATCCATCCATCTATGCATGCATGCATCCAGAGCGCCGCCCCTCTTCCAGCCTCAGTTTCCCTACCAATACGCGGTGCGTGCGTCCGTGGAAACTCGGCGGCGGGACTGCCCATGTGGAGCCTCCCCAGTGCCTCCCCCTGGCTGCTGGAGACCCTGAGCCAAAACAGGAGGCCGGATGCCCCTGGCCGGGAAGCGGCCCCAGCCCGGATTTCCCTGCCGGGTGGGGCCTCGGTGACTCACTCCCTCCCCCGTCCCCGGTTTCCTTGTTTGCACTTCTGCTCCTGGCCACGTGGCGGCCCCGGCAGCTGTCGCCCGCTCTCCGCCGCGCACCCGGACAGCGGCCGCCCGGGGCTCTCCTATGCCCGAGGGCTTCTCCGGCCTTGGGCCGCGCGCCCTCGGGACACACGCTGGGGAGGCCCTCCCCATCCGGCCCGGCCCGCCCCTTCCCCGACGCCCGCTCCTACCGTAAAGCCCCGCGCCTCTTCCCGCCCCTTCCCTCGGCGGGTCCCGGGGAGGGGAAGGAGCGGGCGGCGCAGGGGGTGTGACAGATCCCGCCCCGACGAGTGCCAACTGCAGCCCAGCTTCGCCTACCGGTGCCAGCTGGCTACTGGCGTCGGGGATGCCGGCAGAGGCTTGGAGTTCCCAGTTGCTGGAGCGGGGTGGGGGGTGAGGGGTCAACTCAACCAAGACCAGACCTCCCCAGCCCTGCGTCTCGCTGCTCCAGCAGCTGGCACGGCTTGGAACTGGCCTGGTTCCCCAACCCGGGGACTTAAGGCAGCACTTCTCCAGGTTTCCCAGGTGGAGGTGGCAGGGGCGCGCGGTGGATCCTCCCGCCACCGGCTAGAGCCTGCACCACTGTGCGGGGAGGAGAGGAAACATGAAGGTGGGTGAGGTAGGGTCTGCAGCGGGAGAGGGCGGGAGAGGAAGCCCACTCGGCGGGGAGCTTGGGTGGGAGAGGGAGGCTGGGAGGACGGCTGGAGGCAAAGCTGCCTCTGGGGATCCGGTGCGCTCACAGCCTCCAGCCGGAGGGGAGGAGATGCCTGCGGAACTTGGGCGGTGAGGTGGGACAGAATTCCCCCGGGGACTGGGGAGAAGGGCCGGATCTCTGTGAGCCAGCTGGAGACCCCTGGGTGAGCCTGGCAGGCAGGCTGGCTCCTGGGAAGGTTTTGCTGTCCCTCCCCTGGCTTCTGGCAGGGCTGCAGCCTGACCTCCGCCTGACCAGTCCAGAGGGACTCTGAGGAAGTTGATCTGCTTGGGACAGTGGTGCCATGGGCCAGCTGCCCCAGCTCATGGCTGTCCACCTTTCTCCCAACGTCACAGGTTGGCTGGCCAGGTGAGAGCGGCTGGCAAGTGGGCCCGGTTGTGGAAAACAGTTCAGCTCTGGAGGCACCACAGGTAGGAGGCCTCCCCGACGTGGTGCCCGAGGGGACACTCCTCAACATGGTGCTGAAGAGGATGCACTTGCCCCGGAGCTGCTCCTACCAGCTGCTGCTGGAGCACCAGCGCCCTAGTCGCATCCAGGGCCTTCGCTGGGTGAGTACCTTCCACCTGCCCAGGAGGTGGGCCAGATTGCTTTGGGGACACAAGGTAGTACACCTGAACAGGTACAGGGTGGGTAAGCTTGGCCATAAATGTGTGTACATACAACTGCAGCCTATGTATCTGTTTATGGGGTGCCTAGTAGCCACCAACCAGCTGCAAGGGGGCACTGAGGCTTTGAATTGGGTGCTATGTACTCTCTCTAGGAGGCAGTGGGAGATGAGGGGGCCAGATCAAGTAGGGGTGAAGTAAGCTTGGTTACTGTTCTTGAAATGTCTCCTTGGCAACATTTTACTTTGGAGAACAATTGAACAGGGCTTAGCCTGCTTTTTGTTCCTGGGTGAGGTGTTCCTGTGGACAGGGCTTGCCATCTGGTCCTGGGGCACTCAGGAGGATCCTGAGAAGTTCAGAGAGTGGGAGGTGACTGCAGCTGCCTTTGCCAATGAAGCCTCTTGAGCTGCAGAAGGGGTGGGGGACAGAGGTTAGGGAGAGGAGGGGGATAGGGACCAGTCCCCAGGAACACTGTCCCCAATAATCAGGCCTGACAGTCTCTTAAGCTGAGATCTTGCAGTGTGAGTTCTGTGCGTGTGGGGGGTGGGGGGGAGGAGAGATGAAGGGAAGGCAGGAGCTCATTTTATTAGCAAGTCAACTACCACAATCTTCTTCCTTCTCCTCCCTTCCCAACCACCCTTTCTATTTCCCTGAATAGGAGGCTGAGTTAAGAAAAACAGACACTGGAGAAGTCCCTGTCAGTACCTCTACCTCTTTCTCCTTGGGTCTTTCTGTTAGGGGCCTGGGGTCTTGGTTTTGCCAACCCCTTTTCTGGTCACTGCTGTAGCTCCAGCTGGGAGCCAGTGGGCTGGAACCCTCCCTCCTTCCCTCCAAGGCTATAATTACTTGAGCATTTCCTGTCCCCTTCCTAGCTTGGAGAAGCTAGGTAGGGGCTGGAGGGGAAGGTCAGGTACTAGGACAATGAGGTCACTGGGGATCTCTAGGGACTCAGAGTCTGAGAGGCTAGGAAGGAGGCCAGTAAAAGAAGCCGCCAGGCTGTCGGGGCTCCCCAGATAACCTCAGAATGGAGGGCCAGCCTAAAGTGGGAGGCCGGAATGGTGGGGTGGGGGCTGCTGGTCAAAGGCCCCTACCTTGCCAGGTGTGGAGGAGGGGATTTGTGATTAGAGGAGCTTATAGATTTTCAGGGCTAGAGTCTTCAACTTACCCTCTTTAATGCTTCCAAGAGGGAGGTAGGGATGGTTCCATACCATTGCCATTGTGCTTGTGTGAAGCTTTCTGGCATCGGCAGGGCTGAACCTCTCACCTCTCTTAGGATATTTGGCCCGTGAAGTGCTCCCAGGAAGGAATAAGTGCCAGCAGGGCGTGTGCACATGCAGCTTGAGCGAACATGCCAGGGTGAAGGAGGTGAGCCCAGAGCTGGGTAATTCAGGCCACACCTACCTTTTAGAAAGCCCAGGGGCAAACTCATCAACCTGCTAGAGAAGAGGTCTGAAGATCTCTCTCTCTCTCTCTCTCTCTCTCTCTCCCCCTAGACCAGCGGGAGGTTTGAGATCAGATGCACAAAGGCTTTACCAACTATGGCAAAGGTGATGCTGCAATGAGTTCAAGAACATCTTTGGAAAATATGAGGGACACATGAGGTCTTGCATGATGCCTGGGAGCAGGAGAAAGATCAGGGTGACCTCGGATGGGTGCTCTAGGCTCAGGGGAACCAGAAACAGAAGTGTTTACGTGACAGTTTCTAGGGAAGAGGTGACCTGATTCTCTAACATAGATGACACATTCACTTTCATCCAACCTGTCCAAATAATGGTAGTAGCTAATAGTTACAGAGTACTTGTGTCCTGTGCACTGTTCCAGCTTCGTCTTTACCATATCAAACAATGCTTGCAACAGTCTTGTGGGATTGAGCCTCGTGTCTTCATCCCCATTTTACAGATGAGAAAAGGGAGGCACGGGAGGTTAATGAGTAGGGGTTGGGCTGCACAGCTACCAAGTGGCTATGGTATCCTCATTTACCCTCTCCCCACTGCTGACCGTCTCTAGCTGCAGAAGAGCAGTGACCCCTTGGTGTCACTACCCCATACACAGCCTGTCTGGGACCTCAGCCATAACCAAAGGAACTGATCTCATTGGTCCCCATACTGTTGACTTTGTGCCTTCCCTCTTAGAGGGGCTCTGATATGCAGTGACTGGGTGAGGCAGGCTACTGTGCTGGTTGGGGTGACTTAGCACCTCCCCTTCTACCCTCAATCCTTCCTGCCTAGGACTGAAAGGAGGTAGGCAAGGACCTTCACCTTGAACCATGCCAGATGCTTTTTTTTTTTTTCTAACTTAGACCCCTAAATTGATAGTCAGGGTCATGAAATCAAGAACAGGGCCAGCTGCAATGCATGTTTTGCACTGTGTCAGGTCAAGTGGTGCTTGAAAGGAAGTCAGAGTTGCCGTATTAACATCTACTAAGCAGTTACTATGAGCCAGGCACCACTCTACAAGCTTGAGATTATTAATCTATTTAATAATATGATAATGACCATATGGGGTGGATGCTATTATTGTCATCAAGCCCTTTTACAGATGAGGAAACTGAGGCACTGAGTGCTTAAGTCATTAGCACAAGTTCATAACCCAGGCTGCCTTAAAGAACTAGCATTTGAAGTCAGGCATCTGGCTGTAGAGGCCACATATTTGACCACTGCTGATTACTAAATAGTCCTCTCCCCACCTGTCTCAATGCACATGAGCATTTTAGGACACATAAGGACTATGAGAACAAGCTATCTAGCTGTATCCCTGCCCAAGGAATGTTCCTAAGGACAGAATATCTCTGTTATCTCTGTTCGTGTCCTGCAGTGATGGTACTATGGGGGAGGATGGAACTGCTGTGGAGAGCAGAGGCTGTAGTCAGGCAGTTGGAATATGAATCTTGTTTACCACCTGTTAGGACTGGTTATGTAATCTTTTTCTTGCTGTAAAAGCATCTGCTTCCAGGGTCCATACTGATCTCAGAGACAGTGACTAGAATCCAGGGATAGTACTGATCTCAGAGGCAGTGACTAGGATCCAGGGACCATACTGGTCTCTGAGGCAGTGATGCAAATCTTCAATTTGTGGACAGCTGTGTGACCAAGGTCTGTGACTTCCACTTTCAGGCTTTGGCTTTACCTTGGCAAAGTGAGAAGATGCCTTAAGGTACCATCTTCAGGCTCTGGTCTCTGACCCCTGTCCTCTTGGGTAGAACAGGAAATGACCAGCCTGGTCATGTGACCTCCTAGGTCAGAATAATGCCAGGAAGGATGGATGTCGTTCTGTTGATAGAGTGCTTATTTAGCATGCATGAAGCCCTGGTTTCAATCCTAGCATCTAATAAACCAAGTGTGATGATGCATACCTGTAATACTAGCACTCCACATTGGAAGTGGAGGCAGAATCAAAAGTTCAAGGTCATCCTTAGCTGCTTTGCAAGTTCTGGGCCAGTCTGGACTACATGGGATTGTTTTCAAAAATAACAGAAAATCAAATCCAGGAAGGAAGGGAGTCAGTGTTGAAGGCTGGGCAGTGGTCATTAAAGGGAGCTTGGGCAAGGACTGGAGTGACTTGGCATTTTGACATGAACAAGAAGTCATTAGCCCTCAGGCACTGTTTGTTCTGACACAGGGGCCTGGCTGGATAGCATTCCTGCCCTTCCTCCCTTGCGGGCTCCTCCTCCATCTCATTTCCTGTCCTTAAGTCTCCAGGGCTCTGTTTGGCACTGGACCGGATCCCTTGATCAGGACAGAGTTACCCTTGGGACACCTAGTAACTTCCGTTCAGCCCTGGGCCAGATGCCCATGCACGGCAGACCTCGGGCCTCTGCCTGAGTACAGTGGCAAGTTGCCTATGCCCAGGACTGCCAGCCCCAGGAGAGGAGACTTGGGCTATAGCTCCCCAGCCTCATTCCTTCCAGGGCCCTGTGTGCAGGAAAGCAGGAGAGGAAGGGGAGGAAGAGGAATGAGGCTGGCAAGGTAGGTAGAATAGGACACTTATGGAAGGAAGCCCAAGTGTGCTTGTGGCTGGCTGGCAGTCTTGAGTATACATGGTTGTGTCACACGAGGCTCTTCACCTCCATACATCACAGGGGACAGAGCAGCCCTGCTCTGCCTATCTTATACCTAGGATGAGATGACATCAAGGAGGTGGACATGTTTGTAAACTCTAAAGTGCTCTGCTTTGGAAAGGGCTTGTAAAGGACAGGGCATCATGTCCAGAGCTGTCCACAAAGTCATTTCCAGGTGGTCAGAAAAGAAGGGTTGTGAGGGGACTTCATAGCTGACACATTAGGTCTCTCAGGTCTGGAGACCCTGATGCTCAATGTAGGGGATCCTTGTTAACCAGTGTTTTGGTGATAAACCCTCTTCTTCCCAATCCAGTCCTGTGGGCCACCAAGGTTTTACCCTTACGGGGCAATGGGCAGGCATCTTGCAGAAGAAAGCAGCCTCCCAGGCAACTGCCCCACCCTAAGCTTCACTGCTGAATAGTTACCATGTGCAGAGCCACACAGCAGACAATGGTTAAATACTGGTATGTGTAAACTCACACAGGCCTTCCCAAAGCTTCTGAGCTGCTATTGTTAGTGCTTTAGGGATTTTTACACATACATAAGGAAAACAAGGCAAGGAGAGAGCAAGCCCCTTGTTCAGGGTCACACCATCAGGAAATGCAGGAATGGGGAACTAGAACCCACAGCTGGGATTTAGGATTTGTATTTTAGCTAACTGAACCATGGCCCTCAGAGAACCCAAGACCTGCCCACAGCCCTGTGGTCATGCAGCTCTTCAGAAGGCCCTGGACCTACCCACAGACCTGGGCTTGGGTTTAGGCCTACAGCCCCAGCCATGAGCAGATGTCCCCAGGCATCCTGAACCTCTTACCCCCTGGCTCATGACTTCCCACTCCTTCCAGATCCGTGCCCCCTTCTCCACCCAGTCACTCACAGAGGCTGTTTTCCTGGCAGCTGGGGCACAAGTGTGTCCTCAGTGAACAGAGTGGAGATCTTGGGGCTCCTTACAGAGTACAGTACTTGGGTGTCTGCTGAGGGGAGCAGGGTGGGAAGAAGCAGTGCTTGGTGCACAGGATATGACACATCGGGGCCAGGACTGAGGAAGGTGGGAATGAGGGGGGTGAGAGGGCTTCTACTCTCTTAAGTTTGAAGGCCTCACACTGATCTGCAACTCTCCCTACTGCCCTCAGACGCCGCTTACCAACAGCGAGGAGTCCTTGGACTTCAGCATGACCCTGGAGCAGGTACAAGCTGGAAAGGGCAGAACAGGGAGGAGACAATGGGCTGAGGGGCGTAAGGCTGAGCTAGCCATGCCCTCTCTTCAAGGCCTCCATGGAAAGGGTGCTCAGGGCAGGGAAGCACCTTCACCGACATCTCCTGACCACCTGCCCAACCCTCATCCGAGACAGAAAGTACCACCTCCGGCTCTACCGGTGAGAGAGGGCCCACCTGCCCCTCACTGCCCCACTGCTGTCTCTCCTTGCCCACACATGTCTTGGCATCTGGGCTCAGTCCTGCTTTCTGGGGAAGAATTGGGCTTGAGTCTCAATGGTCCTGTCATCCCCTCTGATTTTCTAGCCTTCTTCTTCTTAGGCAGTGTTGTTCTGGCCGAGAGCTGGTGGATGGGATCCTGGCCCTGGGGCTTGGGGTCCATTCACGGAGTCAAGCTGTGGGCATCTGCCAAGTACTTCTTGATGAAGGTGCCCTCTGCCATGGTGAGCTGAGCCCACAGGGGGTGTCAGGGTTGGAGAGGTGAAGTGGGCGCCAATGGGGGATGCAAGAAGAGAAATGACATTGTAGTGGGGACCTTATACCTACATGGCCTCAATTTTCTCTTCTCTGCTCTGCCTGGGCTTTGGCCTCCCCAGTGAAACACGACTGGACCTTCCAGGACCGGGATGCCCAATTCTACCGGTTCCCTGGGCCAGAACCTGAGCCCACAGGAGCTCACGAGGTGGAGGAGGAGCTCGTTGAGGCAATGGCCCTGCTGTCCCAGCGGGGGCCTGATGCCCTGCTCACTGTGGCACTTCGAAAGCCGTGAGTCAAGAGCCTTGCCAGCCTCACATGTTCAGACCTTCCGTGTTCTCAGATTCATTTGAGGGGAACGACTCTGGCACTTCCAGAAGCCCTGAGCCCTGCCTGCATTCTGCCATGACTGACTGTGTGATCTTAGTAGCCATATCTCAGCCTGTTTCTTTCTCTGTCTGTGAGGATGTTGGGTCTGAAGGTCCGAGGACCCTACCCACTGACAGAGTGTGGGCTGTGGACTCAGGCAGGTCAGGCAGGATTCAAATTCCAACCCAACCAGCTACTTGTTGGGTGACCTTGGGCCTCTCCATGCCAGCTTCCTTTTCTGTCAAGCGAAAATAATGGTGCTTGCTTGCGTCACAGACCTGTTGTGAGGGCAGAATGAAATAATGCGTGAAAAGTACTTAGCCTGGTGCCTGGCACCCGGGGCTCATGCCACAAAGGTTATCTGGTTATCTGGTCATCAGTGACACTTGATCAGGAGAAGCAGAGTCACTATCTGGGTGGGTGGGGTGGTTCTCCCACTGGACTCTGGGCCATGGTTCTCATGGCTCCTTTGCCCACAGACCAGGTCAGCGCACAGACGAGGAGCTGGACCTCATTTTTGAGGAGCTACTGCACATCAAGGCTGTGGCCCACCTCTCCAACTCGGTCAGTCTGCTTGGGTCTGGGAAAACCAGGCCCCCTCTTCTACTGATTCTCTTGGAGCTCCTGGGCCAGGGCATATAGAGCTCCTTTGTCTCAGTGGTTTGAAGGTTTCTACCTCATTTCTTGCTCCTATCCATCAGTATCTTTTCTGAATATCTTCTCACCTCTCTCTTCTTGCTTTGTCTGCCACAGCTCTGTCTCCCCCCAGCTCTCTTATCTTTGGGTCTACGCTCCCTCAGCCTCTTTCTTGATCGATTGATTGATAAAGTGAAGAGAGAAGGAGAAAGGGAGTGAGAGAAAGAGAATGGGTGCACCAGGGCCTCCAGCCACTGCAAATAAACTCCAGATGCAAGGCACCACCTTGTGCATCTGGCTTTACGTGGGTACTGGGGAATTGAACTCAGGTCCTTCTGCTTTATAGGCAAATGCCTTAACCACTGAGCAATCTCTCCTGCCCATACACACTCTTTTAAAAAATTTATTTATTTATTTATTTGTAAGAAGAGAGGGAAGGAGAGGAAAGAGAGAGAGAGAGAGAGAGAGAGAGAATGGGTGCACCAGGATCATCAAGCCGCTACAAATGAACTCCAGATGCATGCACCACTTTGTGTATCTGGCTTTATGTAGTTACAGGGGAATTGAACCTGAGTCATTAACACTTTCAAGCAAGCGCCTTAACCACTGAGCCATCTCTCCAGCCCCCACCCTCTTTATTTGAGCTTGCTGCCACTGACTGGTATTTCTCTGCTCCCAGGTGAAGCGGGAATTAGCGGCAGTTCTGCTCTTTGAACCACACAGCAAGGCAGGGACCGTGTGTAAGTTGGCTGTGCACAGGAACAGGGATCATGCAGGAGTGGTGGGTGGTGCGAGGGGACATGTCTGATCTGTGCCTCTGTCAGTATTTAGCCAGGGGGACAAGGGCACCTCGTGGTACATTATCTGGAAGGGATCTGTCAACGTGGTGACACACGGCAAGGTGAGTCTTCCCTCTAGCCCATTCCAGGCCCTTGAAGTGCCACGGTTCCTTGCTTCCTGGCCTCATGAGCAGTGCCTTTTGCTTTTCCCAAGACTGCTGACCCCACACAGCTTCTGTCTGGGTCTGTCCTGGCTACAGGGGCTGGTGACCACATTGCATGAGGGAGATGACTTTGGACAGTTGGCTCTGGTGAATGACGCACCCCGGGCCGCCACCATCATCCTGAGAGAAGATAACTGTCATTTCCTGCGGGTGGACAAGCAGGACTTCAACCGCATCATTAAGGTGCCCATGGGGTTGGAGGGAGTCAGGGCAGGGGACATGGGTCCAGAGAAGTGATGTGGGGCAGAGTCACACCAGAGGGAGCCTGTAAGACGCCCTGAGATCTGGGGCAGGGAGTGGACCCTACCCTTGGCTTGACTGGTGGGGATGCAGAGGGAGAGGGCTAGGGTCCATGGAAGGGACTTGGTAGAGGGGCTCAGGATGGGGGTTGATAAAGAGTGGAGGTGGGAGAAGGGCTGAGAGTCCTTAGGAACCTAGGGGACTGGAAGGAAGGAAGGAAGTTGCAGAGAGGGAAGGAGTTTTGTTTGCAAAGCCTGATGGCCTGGGTGTGATTCCCCACTACTCACATAAAGCCAGATGCAAAAGTGGTACACATGTCTGGAGTTCATTTGCACTGGCAGGAGGGCTTCGCATACCCACCCCCTCCCTTTCTCTCTCTCCTTGCAAATAAATAAATTTTAAAATATTTTAAAAGGAGGAGTTTTGTGTGTCAAGCACTGGTGTGGTTTCTTCTCTAGGATGTGGAAGCAAAGACCATGAGGCTAGAAGAACATGGCAAGGTGGTGTTAGTGCTGGAGAGAACCTCTCAGGGAGCTGGCTCTTCCCACCCCCCAGCCCCAGGCAGAAACCGGTAACATGCCCCCATCTCTCTCACTCTGCACCGCTCTACACACTTCCCAGGCATTCCTCCTTTCTCTTCTTATACCTCTACATTCGGGCTGCCTGGGTGAGAGGCATTGAGGGGCTGGAATGCGCCCCCATGAATCAGTGCCTCTTCCCCAAGGTGAGGCAGGGCTGGAAAATCAGGAAGAAAGATATAATTGATTATTGATGTCTGTCTGGGCAAAGGGTTGGACAGGAGGGCACACATACTATAGATTGGCTATTTCTGCTAGGTATACAGTGATGTCTGGAACTCCAGAGAAGATCCTAGAACTTCTGTTGGAGGCCATGCGGCCAGATTCCAGTGCTCATGACCCGACAGGTAGGAGCCGGAGACACCCTGTCTGTTCTCTGAGTCATCAGGAGGTTATTGCAGTCCGGAAGAGACTAGGAACCTGACCTCATAGGGTGCTGACTTGGTCCATACAGGCAGCTGTCAAGAGATGCTCTTGGCTTGGGTTGGGAAGGCTGGGCATTGCTCACCTTGCCTGTGTTGTATTGGGGAAAGATGATCCATCTGTGCTTTATAGAATTAGGTTCTGGGGCTGGAGAAATGGCTCAGCGGTTAAGGCACTTGCCTCCAGTGCCTAAGGCCCTCGGTTCAATTCCCCAGGACCACATAAGCCAGACCCACAAGGTGGTGGCCCTGGTTCTCTCTCTCTCTCTCTCTCTCTCTCTCTCTCTCTCTCTCTCTCTCTCTCTCTCTCTTTCTCTCTATCTCTATCTGCTTGAAAAATGAATAAATAAAATATTTTGAAAAAGAATTATGTACTGAAGTCCACTTCCATCCCCTCCCCGCCCAACAGAAACCTTCCTCAGTGACTTCCTCCTGACCCACAGTGTCTTCATGCCCAGTGCCCAGCTCTGCACCGCCCTCCTGCACCAATATCCTTCCAGCACTGGGTGATGTGGGGTCAGGGATGGTGTATTGTGTGAAGGTGAGGGAATTCTCATCAACATGGCTGTGCCCATGCCAGGCCCAGCTGGGCCCTGCCTCCTGGACTTGGGTGTGGTGGGCAGCCCTAGCTGCAATGTTGTGATGACCTTGACCTATGTGAACCTTCCACGTGGAGCCTGCGGAGCCTGCCGGAGGCAGCGAGCAGGAGCGCAGCACTTATGTCTGCAACAAGAGGCAGCAGATTCTGAGGCTGGTCGGCCGGTGGGTGGCCTTGTACGGCCCCATGCTGCACTCAGACCCTGTGGCCACCAGCTTCCTCCAGGTACCTGGGAGTGAGGTCAGGCTGGCCAGCTGCCCATGCCAACGCAGCCATGGCTGTGGCCATCTCAGGGAATAAATCTCTGCTCTTGCTCTTTCCAGAAACTCTCAGATCTAGTGAGCAGGGACACCAGACTTAGCAACCTGCTTCGGGAGCAGTTGCCGGAGAAGCGGCGGCACCACAGGTGACCCTCTGTCAGAAGTTCATCTGTCACTAGTGCGGCAGTTGGGGAGGGACAGAGTGGATCGCATCGAGCTGGACTTTATGGTAGTCGAGGCAGCACGGCTTATTCCATGAGGTGTCTTTATCAGCCCTCACTAGCATCCTGCAATCATCCTTTGGCTCATGCAACGATTATTACGATTCTTTGCCATCCCTCTGTGCCACTTCTTGCCAGCCCTGCCCATAAACTTAGGGTTTACCATCCCTCCGCACACATCCCACGGGGGTTTGGAGGTGAGCTCCCAGACCAGAGTGTCCTCCAGAGTCCTAGGCTGCGTCTTCCACTACCCCATCACTCTGGCCTTGGCAGTTAACACATTCCATCCCAGTAGGAAGCCCACCTCACCTGCCTGTGTGCTCCTCACCTTGTCTCTCTGAGTTGTTGGGGTTGGTGGCATGAGGTCCAGCTTGTTGTGGCTGCTCACCAGAGATGTTTCCTGTCAGCAAGGACACCCCGAGGCCCTCTCACCTCCCTCTTTGGTTTGCTCTGCAGGTTGGAGAACGGCTGTGGGAATGCGTCTCCTCAGACCAAGGTTCCTGCCCAGTCTCTCATCAGCCCCTCTGCTTGGCTGGCTCCTTCCCTCAGCCTCATCCAGAGGGACCATGTGTGGGAAGGTTCCCCAGCCACAGACATGCCTATGATGGTTGCTCCCAAGGAGGGCTCTGTAGGGAAGAAGCCATTGGGCACTAAGGCAGCACCCACGTCCCCACCCTTTGTATCCCTTGGGGAGGTGATTTATGCCCATAATCAGAGCTGGGAGATGAGATATGGTGGCTGGGTTCGCCTCTGAGCATGAAGGTTCCTGGTAGCCTGGGAACATGAGGCCCTTCCTGGGGATGTGGGTAGCTAGCACATTCCCCACTGGGGCTGAGGGGATTGAGTAGAAGGTGTAACTAGCTAAGATTTTGAGGAGTGGTGGGAGAAAGCCTGGGAAGAAGGTAGCTGAGTGGATCTTGGAGAGTAGTGATACCTGGAAACTCAAAACTGTGTGCCTTGGCCTCTCAGCAGCCTGTCTTGCTCATGGTGCCTCACCCGCCTGCCAGCTAGGGGTGCTCCCTGGCTCCTTGGGTGCCGTAGGTGGAATGGCCTCACTTCAGGGTCTTTGCACTTGTGCCTCTGCAGAGATCTCTCTCTCCCTGCTCTCTCCCCCCCCTCGTTTGTCTCTCTTTCTCTCTCTCTTGCTCTACTCAGCTACTATTGTGCTCCAGAGGCCTTCCTCTCTCCCATGCAGAGAGCACAGCCCCTCTCCATCCGCCCCAGGTGTCTGGGATCTTTGGAGCACTCATCTTGTGGATTACTCTCCTTTTTGCTGACTTGCACGTTGTGTTCCCAGCTGTCACATTCCACCAGGGTGTAGGCTTTGTGCATGAGCCTCTTGTGTTTCCCCTGAGCTCACCTGCTGCCTGGCCAGGAACCAATGTCATGCCGAGCAAGCTGCCAGAGGTGCCATATTGGGCTGGGAGGGGCACTCTGGTCCTGGAGCTCAGCCTGAGGGGCAGAGCTGTGAAACACCTTGTGAAGACAGACCCAGTCTCTGAGCAAGAGAGGAAGTGCTAACTCAGCATGAGGGTTTAAGGAAGTGTCCCTGGAGCTGGGCTGATGGAAGAGAGGATCCCAAGAGATGAGAGAGCCAGAAGGGGAAGGCTAGGAAGGTGGGCAAGATCCCAAGATCCATGTGAACTACGGGAGTTCTAGTTGAGGGAGGCAGGCAGACAGGGATGCCTTCAGTTCCTGGCTTAGTGTGTTTTTTGTGGGCAGAACAGCAGAAGAGGTGGGAGGGTGTATCTGTGCAGAGGGTTGGGGGACAGTGGGCATTTTAGCAAGTAGGAGTGAGGCTCCTGGACAGGGCTAATGGGGTTATCCTCTATGGGAGAGATGACACTGGGTGACAAGCTCTGGGGAACAGCAAGGAGCCAGGGCCCAGAAAAGCAGAGAGGAAGTGGCTGGGAAGAGAGAACCCCATGGATGGGAGGAAGTTGAGGCAATGGCATTAAGGCCTTGGGTGAACCCAGCACTGGTGGTGGCATGCGAAGGGCCATCTGTGTGCTGATCACACCTGAGGCTGAGGCTGTGGGGACTCTGAGGAGGGTGTTGATGAAGAGCAGGAGACCTGGGCACTGGCCAGATTCCCATCAGAAAGAATGTTAGTCTCAAAATTGGAGAAGGCATCGGTTGAAAAAGAACTCCTTGTTAGGACAGCCATTAAGGAGGTTCCCTGGCCCCTGGGACGTACCGTATGTCTGCAGAGGAGGGGGAGGTGGACAGGACAGCTAGCACAGTGCTGTTGGGGGACGAGAACAGAGGGAGAGGCCGCAGCGGGCTGGGCTTCCCAGCACTGCCACTTAGTGACTGTGGCTTTGGACAAATGACTTGTCTTCTCTGAGCCTCATCCATCACATGCATAAAGTGCAAATACTATGGCTGCTTTTCTGTCAGGGATGCTGTGAACAGAGGCTCAGAACGGTGTCTGGCTCCAAGAAAATGGGAGCTGAAGGAGGGAAGGGAGGAGAAAATGGGGCCAGCAGCTGAGAATTTCTTGTTTTTAATCTCAGGCCAGCTCTAGGCTCTGTTTGTGGAGGTACCAACTGGCCCACCTTAGACTTCTGTGTCTTGCTCAAGTTCATGTGGCAAACAGAACCTCTGCTGGTTTAGTGCTGGGCCTTGTTCACAGTGACAAAGCCCCCTCTGCCCCATCCCCTCCCTGCATGCTTTTCCTAGGCTTCTAGAGCCTTTCTCTCCCTCGCAGGCCCGGAGTGCACCTGTTTGGCTCTCCAGCCTAGATGAGCCCCTTCCCAGCAGCACCCGTGCCATCCGAGTAATGGACAAAGGTGGGTGGCCTAACCAGCTGAGCCCAGGTTGACAGGGGTACCCACTCCTGCTGTCTGTCATTGCCCTGGGCTGAGGAGGTCACATAGACCTCAGGGTCTCTGCTACAGGCCACCAGGCAGGTCAGCCTCGTGTGCTCCTCCCCCAGACTTAGGGCTTCTCGCCTGGCCCTGGACCCTGCCTGCTGGTTTTCTCCCTTGAGCCCCTTCCAAGCCTCTTGGGGTCCCCCACCCTGCACTGTTGCAGCTGCCTTCTGTAACCTCATGGGGTGGGTAAATCAGGCACCTAGCACCCATAACTCAGCCCCTCCTCCTTCAGTTCCCTATGACATCTGCCGGCCCGACCACTCGGTACTGACCCTGCAGCTGCCTGTGACAGCCTCGGTGAGAGAGGTGATGGCAGCCCTGGCCCGTGAGGACCAATGGACCAAGGGGCAGGTGCTGGTGAAGGTCAATTCTGCAGGTGGTGAGTCTTGTCTCTGGATTGATGCACCCTACCTCGGGGAGGGCGCCCTCAGATCCACACTCATACCTGGGAATTAAGACCTTATTATGTTTATCCCTGTATTTATGGGAGGTTTACCCACTGCATATGCAGTGTTCAGAACTGGAGCCGATGGCTCACTCCTGTGGCTTCCGGGGAGGGTGCTAGGGAACAGATCATCATCTGCCTTGCCTCCCAAAGGACTGGGATTAAATGAGTGCTTCTAGAAAAGTGTTTTAAGATGATGTCTGGCGTATGCCATCCTTATATATTCATTTAATCCTGATCACGATCCCCTGAGAGGCAATCTTCTCCATCTTTAGCCAGGGCAGCCTGAGCTCCAGGGGATTAAACGCATTTCCTGAGCTCACAGTCGGGCAGCTTGAGGCTGGTCTTGGGCCTTAGGCAGTTCTCACTTGTGTAGTCATTCAGCAGACATGTCTGAGAGTCAGCTATGAGGCATCCATCGGTGTGTTAGGTGCTTGAAGTGCCAAGCAGCTGCAGCAGAGCAGCTGGATGGTGAAGGGTCCAGAGACGCCCTAGAACTTCAGACCACCTGTTCTCGAGCTGTCTGACCCTGGCCAAATTACCTGGCCTTGCTCACTCTGCATTTCCTCGTCTCTCTGTCAAAGAGCACCGCTGTTATCATGCGAGGCCGCGTGGCTCTGACAGGAGAGACAAGCATGTGAGGCTGGCAGCAGGGGCCCAACAGTGAAGTCTCTGCTTAGACTCTCCCTGCATCAGGATTATCGAGACCTGCTTTTAGAGAATGTGGCATATTAAAAACCACAGTTCTCCGTGAAAGGTGCGGCCCAAGCCTGACAACCCGAGTCTGGTAGTCAGGAATTTGGGGCAGTTAGGGAGCCATGGCAAGGGTGGAGATGAGAAAAACCCTCTCCCTTCAGGAAGTGAGCAAAGACTGGAGGTCACCTGTGTGCTCTGCTCTGGGAAGCACTGCCCTCTGGTGGCCACCTGGTGAGTTACAGTTGCCCAAAGTTCATGTTTTTGAAGACCCTACTAAGTGCCAGACATCTGTTAGACCATTGACACCTGCCAATTACCAGTGCTCTATTACAAATTTCCACTAAGTGTGTTTTTTCATAAGTGATATAAAAATATATAAAGCATCCCACTAATATCATTTAGCTATTAAGCTATACCCAAAATAGAAACAAAACTGGTAAGAACCATAAATGTTTTGTTATATTTTTTTTAAGGAATACATGCACAATCTTATATGCCTTTCTTTAGAGGACACTGGTCTAGAGTCAGGGGACTAAAATACAGTCCCAATCCACACAGAGCTGATGCATGTCAACATCAAGACTTAGACATTTCCTAATTTTCAAAGGCTTTTTTGAATTCATCGCATACAGCCATACCTAACTCTCTCTCTTGGCCCTGGAAGTGATCAGGCAAGTCCTACTGTCTCCATTTTACGAAGGAGGAAACTGGATCTCAGGAACTGCCTGTCTCTCGTGCTGTTTGGACAGTGTGGAGGTGTGGATATGCTCACCTGTGCATGTCCACAGCTCAGCCACTGCTGGAAGAAGAAAGCTCCCAAACAAATGGCCTCCCAGGCAAGGCCTCTGCCTTGGCCTCCCTCCCAGCATAGCCCCTGCTTCCTTCGCAGATGCCATTGGCCTGAAGCCAGATGCCCGTGGTGTGGCCACATCCCTGGGGCTCAACGAGCGGCTCTTTGTTGTTGACCCACAGGAAGTGCATGAGTTGGTAGGGACCGGCATGTTGTCAGGGTCTGGGGAGGAACTCTGGGCAGCAGGGTGGGTGCTGGGGGGGAGCTACAGGGAGAGGGGTGCATCTGGTTCTGACTGGGTCTTCAGGGGAAAGAGGAAGGAGTAGGCTCTTCCCCATGTGGAGACTCTGAGAAAGAAAAGGAGCTGATCTAGTTGGGGCCCCTGGGCACGGAGTCCCATGGGGGGGGGTGTTCTAGAATACAGAGGCTGCTGCCAGCTGCCCTAGCTCCTTGAGACCCCTCCACTCGGAAGTGCACGCCCTTGCCTACCCTCTGCCCATCCAGCCCCTCGCTCTCTACCTTGTCTCCTTTCCTGAGGATTCTCCCTCCTGCAGACCCCACACCCTGAGCAGTTGGGGCCCACTGTGGGCTCTGCTGAGGTGCTGGACCTGGTAAGTGCCAAGGATCTGGCGGGCCAGCTGACAGAGCATGACTGGCATCTCTTCAACAGTATCCACCAGGTACCGAGGCAGAGCTGTGGGAGGAAGGCCGTGGGCGGGACACTGAGTCCGACTCACACTCAGCTGCCCTCCACCTGTCCAGGTGGAGCTGATCCACTATGTGCTGGGCCCCCAGCACCTGAGGGATGTCACCACTGCCAACTTGGAGCGCTTCATGCGCCGCTTCAATGAGCTGCAGTACTGGGTGGCCACGGAGCTCTGTCTCTGTCCCGTGCCAGGCCCAAGGGCTCAGCTGCTCCGGAAGTTCATCAAGCTGGCCGCCCAGTGAGTGCTTGCTGGGACGGTAGGGGACAGTGTGCTGGGGGAGACTTTGGGGTGTGTAGGGATGATAGGATGAAGGGGTGGCAAGGTGTGTTTGGGGGACAGTGAGGTATTAAGGGGATGGGGAAGTGGGGAAGAGTGGTGGTATATGGGGGGACTGTGGGGTGAGCGGGATAGTGGGGTGTGTGGGGATGGTGGTGAGAGTTGGTGAGAGAGGATGAAGATGGGGGGGCGGGAATGGTGGGGTGTGTGGACAGTGTCCTATGGCTACCCTTTCTCGAACTTACTCGCTGCCCACTGTGTTGCCAAATCTGCCCTCCTTTTTGTTGCTGGGTTTCCAGAGCCTCTGCCTCCCCACCCTGCCTGCCCTGAAGAAGCAGGGTTGGCCTGTCTGCCTTGGGCCCCAGGCTTGGTGTCTGGGGCACTAGGAATATGGCTGCTTCCCCTGAGGGTGTCTTGTCTTATGCTCACAGCCTCAAGGAGCAGAAGAACCTCAACTCCTTCTTTGCTGTCATGTTTGGTCTCAGCAACTCAGCCATCAGCCGCCTGGCCCACACGTGGGAGGTGGGTCCCCCCCCCTGCCTGGACCCTGTGCTAAGACAAGGCTTCTTGCCCCTGGAGGATGGCTGGGCGAGCTCCAGGCCCAGCCATGCTGCTCACTCACCTTTCCCCTCACAGCGGCTGCCCCACAAAGTCCGGAAGCTATACTCGGCCCTGGAGAGGTTGCTGGTGAGTGCTGGGCCCTTCCTCTCTCTCCTAACCTTGGTCTTGTCTTCGAGTAGCCCCTGTGTCTTCCACACTTTCCAGTACCCACCCAGGGCCTGCATCCCTCTGGCCTGTGATGTACCTAGGGTGGGGTGTGCAGCATAGTGATGGGATCTTGGGGCATACTGCACCCCTCAGTGCTCATGTAGGGGATATTTGCTCTGGATATGAGACCCCTCCTTGAAGAGTCTGAGGTGACAGAGGCATGAGTGGGATGCCCGGCTGTAGCTGCTTTGCCCATGGACTCAAGCTGATGCCAAGTTGCTAAGGCCACGAATGACTCCAGACAAGGAGCTGGAATTCTTATGACACTTGAGGCTGTGTGCCAGGACGGGTCATTGGTCCCTAAGGACTCTCAAGGGACTTCTCAAGGGGGTGCAGAAAGGGGAGAATGGTGCCAAGGTGCTGTCATCACAACCCTGGAGCACAACCCTGGACCTGTTCTTGAGAAAACAGGTCACCTCCTGTGGCTCAAGGGGTTCAGAGGAATGTACCCACCAGAGAGGCAGATTCACAGAGGTTGAGAGAGACTTCCTAGAAATCCTGGAGCTCCTATACTAATGGACTAAAGGTTCTCTGAGGACTACGGGACCTCAGAAAACCAGGGCCTTGCCTGACAATGGCAGTACAGTCTCAGCCCCTCTGGCCTGCCTTACTGAAGTCAGGCCGAGGGCAGGCAGGGATTGGAGCCCTAGCTGTGGCCCTAGTGATGGGCGTCTCACCCTTCCTACAGACATTGGGTGATGGTGGAGTCTGTAGAACACTCTCAGGGTCATTTCTTCCCTCTCAGGATCCCTCATGGAACCACCGAGTGTATCGTCTGGCGCTTACAAAGCTCTCCCCTCCCGTCATCCCCTTCATGCCTCTTCTTCTCAAAGGTAGGAACCATGTTCCCTTTCCTACCTCCATCCCTGGTCTGGTCTGGATATTTTCTCAACATTCCTGATAATTATATTTCAAGGGTGGACACACAGATAATGAAGAGCTACCAGGTTTTTTGTTTATTTATTTTGTTTCTGAGGTAGGGTCTCACTCTAGCCCAGGATGATCTGGCACTCAATTCTGTAGTCCCAGGCTGGCCTCGAACTCATGGCGATCCTCCTACCTCTGCCTCCCAAGTGCTTGAATTAAAGGCATGTGCCACCACACCCGGCTGAGTTCACAAGCTCTAAGGAGGATAAGGGCAGGAATGTGACAGGGCTATGCCAGAGGCCATGATATGAGGCCCAAGACATACCAGGCAGTTACTGTGGCTCAGTGGGGACTGGAGGCCAAGAGCAGCATGGGTAAGATAGGCTCCAGACTTCCGGTTTTTGGTCCCTCATCTTTCCTGGGCTATGGAAGAGGAAAGAGTTTTGGAACCTATGAGCAAAGTCATCCCTTTGCAGACATGACCTTCATCCACGAGGGAAACCACACACTAGTAGAGAACCTCATCAACTTTGAGAAGATGGTGAGTTGGGGGATGATGGCTCCCCCCACCGGTGTGGGCTGGCAGGATGACTGTGGTCTGGGAAGGGGGCGGGGATGAGAAGTGGCTGAAACTTGTAGGTGATAGAACCTGACCCCAGTGTGGTGGTGCACACCTGTAACCCCAGCACTAGGGAAACTGAGGCAGAAGGATATTGAGTTCAAGATCAGCTAGGGCTACCTAGTGAGACCCTGTCTCAAAAAAAGACAATGCTTGTTGACTGGAAGGGTTGCTGGCTAGGGTCTGCTCTCTAGTGGTGACAGCCTCCAACACCCCACTATTCAACGAGCCCTTCTCTCTAAGCCCATTCTGAGCTCATCAGCCATGGCCTGGTTTCTGTGGGGCTTGTGGGTGTTCTGGGGTGAAGCAGTCATGCCTAGTCACTAGGAGCGTGCTTTCAAGGGAGCTTGGACTCCCAGCTCTCACACCCTTGTGTTGTCCGGTGTTGTCCATAGCGCATGATGGCAAGAGCCGTGCGGATGCTGCAGCACTGCCGGAGCCACGGCTCTGGTGAGAGGCTGGTGCCCCTGGGGTGGGGCTCTCCCGGTGCCCTCAGGAAGGCTCGGTGTGACTGTCTCCCTGACTCTCAACTCTCACTCCACCCAGTGCCTCTCTCACCGCTCAGAAGCCGAGTTTCCCACCTCCACGAGGACAGCCAGGCCTCAAGGATCTCCACATGTGAGTGGCGGGGTGGGTGGGTACTGACAGTAGTTGCCATGGATAGAGTTTCCTGGGCACTCGGCCAGGTGCCTTGAGTGAGCAAGGCCCTGTGTACAACGCAGAGGCCACTGTTAGCCCAAGGTAAAGAGGAGGGAACCAGCTGGGGCCTTGGGGTCCCTTGCCAGGCACAGTTAGCAATGACACCCCAGCTCCAGCCTGCCTGTTTGGACCTGAGTGGTACGAGGTGGTGTCATCATAGCCTGCGACTCAAATCACATTGCACCATTGGTCTGTGTCCACAGATACATTTATTCTCATAATATAATGAACACCCCTGGGCCCAAAGCACTTAGGACAGCATGGGTGATAGCTAGTATCTCCCACTGACCACTACCCTGAATTTTGAGTTATTCCCTCCCTCCTTTTCTCCTTTCCTCTCTTCTTCCCTTCCTTCTTTCCTCTCTATTTCTCTCTTTTTTTAAGTAGGGTCTCACCCTAGTCCAGGCTGACTTGGAATTCACTATGTAGTCTCAGGCTGGCCTTGAATTCATGGTAATCCTCCTGCCTCTGCCTTCCGAGCACTGGGATTAAAGGCGTGCGCCACCACACCCGACTCACTTTTATTTTTCATTTCATGTAACTATTTCTTTTGAAGACAGGATATTGCCTTGTAGCCCAGACTGTCCTCAAACTCAAGATCCTCCTGATTCAGTCTCCTGAGCTCTGTGATGCCAGGCTTAAGCCATCATGCCCAGAACTTTTGTTTTGCTTTGTTTTGTTTTGTTTTTTGAGGTAGGGTCTCACTCTGTGCCTTTTCTTTTTGTTGTTTTGGTTTTGGTTTTTTGAGGTAGGGTTTCACTCTAGCCCACTCACCTGGAATTCACTGTGTAGTCTCAGAGTGGCCTTGGACTTGTGGCGATCCTCCTACCTCTGCCTCCTGAGTGCTGGGATTAAAGGTGTGCGCCGCCATGCCTGGCACTTTTTGTGTTCTCGTCCCCACACCCCTCTGAAGCCCTTTCTCATTTTATATGTCTGTGTGTATGTATGTTGCTAGCCCAGGCTGTCCCCGAACCCTCCATCCTCCTGCCTCAGGCATGCAGCACCATACCCAGCTCTTTTCAGTTACTTATCAAGTTAGCAGAATGGGTACCGTGGCAAGACCGTGAGGATCTTCTTTGTTTGAACTCTGCTCTGAACAGCATACTTGTATCCCTCAAGTGTGAGGGTGACATGCTAGGACCATAGCCCTGAGGGCTGGTGGCTGGAAGCAGGAAAGCTGAGGCTGCTCCCAGAAGAGGGGGAGGGAAAGGGTGTGTGAAGTGACCCTGGTGCCCCCCCCATGGCTCTCTCCTGCCAGGCTCGGAGCAGTCCCTGAGCACCCGGAGTCCAGCCAGCACCTGGGCTTATGTCCAGAAGCTGAAGGTCATCGACAACCAGCGGGAACTGTCCCGCCTCTCACGGGAGCTGGAGCCTTGAGGAGAGGCCGAGGCTGGGAAGGAAAGCCAGAGCTGGACCAAGAGGTCCGAGGCCAGCACAGCTGGGCAGGGCTCTCCAAGGAGTGGACTTGGGGCCCTGACCCGGGCAGTGTGGAGGCAGCTGTCCCCTGTGATGACTGTTGGCTAAGGAGGACCTTGGAGTGGAACTGAGCTGGTTCTGAGGCCAAGGAGCAGGGGACATCAAGGCCCTGCAGTGGGCAGGAGAGCCGTACCACCATGGGACTATTCAATAGAAAGCTCTCCATACCAGCTTTTCTGTAGATCTATGACTCCTGACTGCTGCCCAGGGGTGACCAGGCCCTGCATGGAAGCCTGCCAGCGTGGACACAGGGTGGGCCTTGCCCTGGACAGCGTGGGGAGTCCTGCTTTGCTTTCCACCGAATCTGAGATAAACAGCTGGGCGTGGGAGGGACTGTTGGCCTTACGTGGTGGTCCCTAAGGAGCTTCATTGTTCTTATAAATGAACCAAGAAATGCGTGTTCTGATCTAGTGAAGGGGTGCCACTGAGCGGGAGCTCCTCAGTCGGGTCCAGGTCTCCTGGAAGACTGACCACAGTCCAGATGGGTCCAGTGCTGTCCATGGAGGCCATGATGGTCCAGAGGCAGCTAGCATCATCTGCCTTCCTCCTCCCTACCCTAGCCCCGGGCTCTGCCCTTGACCCTGCTGGGTGGTGCAGAAGCCTTGGGGGGAGGAAGGGAAGAGACACTGAGGATATGAGGGTGGCCCAAGAGCCTCCCAGGAACTCTCCTGGGGTTAAGTCCTTTCTTCCCACCTTCAGCACCTGTCTGAGCTGAGTCCATGTCTGGCAGCTCCAGTGGGGGGCCCACCATCTGCTCTCCTCACCCTGGGGCCTGGCAGCCATAGGCACATTGAGATATCACAGTGCCAAAGATGACCCTGAGCGGGCACCAAGGCATCTACAACAAGCACTCACACCCTGGGAGAGGGATGCAGGCGGTGTAGACCATGCTCTGAGGAGAGGGGGCAGGCGGTGTAGACCATGCCTTGATGTAGGACAGGTAGGGCTCAGCCCAACACTCTGTCACCTGTGCTCCACCCAACTTCCAAACTCATGTTGGAGGTCATGGAGTCATGTCAGTTGCTCTTCAGCAAGGAGGCGTGGCAGTGGGACTAAGCCTGGGGTCTGACAGGCCCGAGTGTCCCTGTGAGCAACTTTGCCTTCATTTCCCCCTGTGAAAGGCGGTGATCATCTCTGCAGAGTGACAGTCACACCTCACCTGGTGGGGAGGGTAGTCTCAGGGTGCCCAGCCCAGATCTCCCCAGGGCAACCAGAGGCACCAGAGCTGAGCAATGATGACTCCAGGCCCAGCCTTGGTGAGTCGGAGCTTTCGTGTCACGGGCAGAGCTTCGGTCATGACCATGCCAGTCAGCTGCAGCCCTTTGCTGACCTCACGGACCCCAGGGCATGACTCAGGCTTTTTATTGTTGTTTTGTTCAAGGTAGGGTCTCGCTCCAACCCAGGCTGACCTGGAACTCCCAGTGATCCTTCTTCCTCTGCCTCCTGAGTGCTGGGACTAAAGGACAGGCTTTTGTCCTGCACCGCTAATCTCTCTGGTTGCATCTATTTCCTGACAAAGTTTTGCAGCCTCCTGGCTATTCAGCCCCTCAGGCAGGACACCTTTGAGTTTCTTGGGTGATGCTCTGCCAGAAGAACAGAGCCCAGGGTGGGCAAGAGACAGAGATGGCGAACAGGAGAAGCTGGGGTGCAGGGGTCAGATCATACACAGGAAGCCTGGGATGCTCAGATGTGAGCCTCCTGCTCCCTAGAAGCCCAGGCTGTCTGTGGGACTCCCAAGAGATCTAGCTAGTAAAAATTGTTACCTAGAAGCAGGTAGAGAAGAAAGTATGGGTGTGGACGTGCATGTGTGTGATGGGGAGATCAGAATTGGGGATGGTCATTGCACACACACACACATACGCCCCTCTCCTTTCCTCTGTGAAAACTGCAGTCAGTATGCTAAGCCAGGCTTCCACTCCTCTGGGAGTCTTTCCAGCAGGTCACAGCACCTGGTGAAAGGGTGAAGTCTGAGGGAAGGAAGGTCCTTAGAGCCAGCCCTCCCCTGTCCTGTCACCACAGGAGTGCTAACACAAGCTTGTGACCCATCTCGGCTGTGGGTGGAGGCTGGCCTGTGTGGTTCCTTTTACCAAGGAACCTAGGGCCTTCTAATCCTGACATGTCTGGTTTGCTCTTGGCTCTTGGAGTGGTTTGGGGGGGGCAGCTGGATGGAAGCCAGTGCAGGCCTCCCTGACACTTAGAGGATTCAGCCCTAGGGAAGTGAAGAAAAGGAGTCACTTTTTACTGGGGCCACACATGGCTGGGATGAATCCAAACTAGGCACAGTTTGGGGGAGGAAAGTATTTGTTGAAACTACAGATTGAGGGGAAGTTCTGTAACAGCCAAAGAGGCTGGCCATCTTTCACAGGTCTGAGCAGAGAGAAAAACCCATCACCTACACCACACACATAATAGCAAACAGGCAGGAGGGCCAAGGAGAGATTTTTTTCCCCTTTATATAGCCCTAGGGTGGGGTCTTGCAACCCTTCCCCAGACTTAATGGCTTCTTGAGTCTCTGGACTTTCCTTCCTGAACTGCCCACACAGGAAAGGATGTTTACTTCTAGCTCTCCTGAGCTTCCTTATATCCTGCCCCCTACTGAGAGGCTGCCTTCCTGTAAACATCCTCAGAGACCAGTTGACATCAAAACCTAACCATCACAGGCTGTGATAGCAGGACTTTTTAAAAAGTGTGGTGAGTAACCAACTCAGGGCTTTCCTCATGCCACACTACCCAGACAAGGACCCTACCAGCCAGAGCTTGAGGCAACACAAGAGCTGCATAGAGGGGCTGGAGGAGCCTGGGTCCCAGCAGCCACATGGCCTTGGGCAAGTCTTTTCTCCCTCAGCTCATCACTGATCAAACTAGAAGTATTTGGAGGTATTTTGTACTTGCAGGTGTCACCAGGTAAGGGGAGATGCAGACCCCTCCAGGAACCTTCCAGAGGTAGCCTCCAGCCAGGACTTCTCACAGGAGGGATGTCCCCTGCAAGCACAGCTCAATGGGCTGTCAAGTTCCTGGCCCCTAGATGTTGCCCCTCTCTCCCCACAGTCTGCCTGGGTGCATGGCTGCTCACTGCTGCTCCTTGAGTTTGGGTTATTGTAGAAAGCCTCATCATGTAGATTGTAGCTTGGGAAGATTCGAATGCTTCCAGTGGTCTCTTGCAGGGAGGAATTGGAATGGCATTAAGGGAGTGTTCCCAGTGTGGTCTAGGGTATAATTTAAGGAGACAGAGTGTTATAGTGGTCCTGGGGAGTCACAGGGCAGGAATCAGAGGATAGGTAGGACCAGCCTCAAGCTCAGTCTGCTGAGGAGTCCTGAGGAGGGCCTGTGTCCTACAGGGAGAGGACTCTGCTCTTAGGTCCTATCTTCACACCAGACAGTTGCTGTGAGCGAAGCTAATGGAGCACCAGGCACCAGAGGCTGGAGCCATGGGGCTGTTCCTCCTGAAGCTAGGAGCTTTTCAGCTCTTCTGGAAGCAAAAGCAGTCCTCAGGCTGCAGGCCATCCTCAGTCAGGTGGTTGCTTTGGCTCCTTACCATGTGAGTGAGACATGCAGCTCGCCCAGGAGCCATCTGATGCCAACAAGAGAACACTGACAGTTCCCATGCTGTCAGTTTGAGTTTATCTTTAAAAGTATGCAATAAATACATTAAGGAGAGTTTAGGGAAACCGACACCTCATGCTTTGTGTTTCTATTTTAGATGTCATTTTTTGAAAAAAAAAATGGCCATCCTTTCTAAACTGAGCCCTTTGTGGCTTATTTATGTATTCTCTCTCTCTCTCTCTCTCTCTCTCTCTCTCTCTCTCTCTCTCTCTCTCTCTCTCTCTCTCTCTCTCTGTGTGTGTGTGTGTGTGTGTGTGTCTGTCTGTCTCTCTCATCGTTTTATGTGCAAGCACTGATCTACACGTTTTTCAAGTATTAACTCATTTTGGCCTTAATAGCCTTGTTGAAGTCTCTTACTTGCTCTATTTTATATACACAGGGGAAACCAAGGGATCAGAGAAGCTGCCCAGGATTGTGCAGCTGGTGAGAAGCGGAGCTGGCGTTGGATAGGCTCAGTGATCTTATTAGCATAGTGCCCTGTTGTCCTCTGTCCCCCCATCCCCAGTGCTGAGCTGCTCAGCTGAGGTTCACTGTGCCCAGAGCACCTGGCACAGGGGCACTTTGTTACCACTTGCCAGGTGAATGGACATGTGAGGAAGGAAGCAATTGACATATAGATTTGTCCTCCTATAACTTGACTCCTTAACAAAATAATTAACGATACTTTTGACAGTGTGTAGATTTTCAGCCGTGGGTCAGAACTGCTCCTGCCAGTCCTGTGACCTGTCATTGTCTCTGAAGCCAAAACAGCAAGACTGTGCCAACACACCTGGGGCGGGCAAGAAGCCGACAGTGTGCCTCCTGTCAGCACTTGGCTCCTGATCAGCCTGGGTCACATCTGATCTCACCTTTGCTCCTACCCTCCCCGTCTCCCCAGCCTCCTTATCTCCATCTGTCTGTCCTATCCGTGTCTGTCTGTCTGTCTTATCTGCGTCTGTCCTATCCATGTCTGTGTGTTGAGCTCCTAGCCGCTCTGTAAGCTGGTGACATCTGAGAACCCTCAGTAGCAATTGTCCCTTCCCACCTCTGCTGAGCAGGGTAAAGCACACATTGGCACTGTCCTCTACTTTCAAGTGGACAGCTTATTATTTGGGGACCTTAGAAAAGCAGAGTGAAGCTGTTTACAGGATGGATTTGGACGATGTCAGAGCCCCGATTTCTGCCTGATCCCTCTGTGGCTGCCCCTCACAGTGGCCGTGCCAAGGCATGATGCGTGTTAGTCCTTTCACTGGTGCCGTAGCAAAGTACTGGAAGCTGGGTAATTTTATAGAGAAAAGAAATGTGATTTTTTTTTTTTTGCTTTGTTTTGTTTGGAGATATAGGGTTTTACAAACACTCATCTGGAACTTGCTGTTTTCTTATCCCAGTCTCCTGAGTCCTGGGATTACAGGTGAACACCGCTACTGGCCTTGAAAAGAGGTTCATAGTTTTGGAGGTCAAAGTGCAAGGTCAAGTGGTCCATTGGTTCAGCCCTGGTAGGGATGCGCATGTGAGAATGAGAGGTCAGCATCAGACAGGAAGTGTGAGCAAAGCAGAGAGGACAGGCTGGCTTCTCGTACAACACCCTCCTGTGTGAGAACTCTCTCTCTCTCTCTTTTTTTTTTTTTTTTTTTTTTTTTTGGTTTTTCGAGGTAGGGTCTCCCTCTAGCCCAGGCTGACCTGGAATTCACTGTGTAGTCTCAGGGTGGCCTTGAATTCATGGTGATCCTCCTACCTCTGCCTCCCGAGTGCTGGGATTAAAGGCATGCACCACCACACCCGGCTTGAGAACTCTCTTCATCCCTTCTGAGGGCAGTGTGCCCAGTGACATCCCACCAGGCTCTACCTCTTGAAAGACCCACCACCTCTACACCAACACAATGAAGACCAAACTTCCAGCATGTGGAATACAGGGAGTGTGAGCAGAGGGCACCCCTCGAAGGACAAACCACAACCCAGACATAACAGGTGGCTTGAGGGTTTAGGTTCCCCCACTAATTTTCATTGGCCACAGATGCACTTATGAGGCGACTCTCGTCTATAATCATAACACTTGGGAGTTACAGGCAGAAGAATCAGAAGTTCAAGGTCATCCTCTTCTGCATAGCATGCCTGAGACCCTGTCTCAAAGATAAACAACACCAATACGATACCTGTACAATATAGCTAAAGCAGTGCTTTGATATAAAAATGCAACTTTGAGAAGGATCCCTGGTTCCCACTTCCACCCGCTGCCTGTCAAACTCTAACACACGAACTGCAGCCTCCACAGCTAAGCGGGATCCATACTTGCCTCAGTCATGCTGGTCATCTTTGCTCACCTCTTTTTTTTTTTTTTAAATATTTTATTCATTTTCAAGGAGATAGAGAGAGAGAGAGAGAGAGAGAGAGAGAGAGAGGGAGAACCAGGACCACCACCTTGTGGGTCTGGCTTATGTGGGTCCTGGGGAATTGAACCCGGGGCCTTAGGCACTGGAGGCAAGTGCCTTAACCGCTGAGCCATCTCTCCAGCCCTGCTCACCTCTTTAGTAACAAGGAACAATCTGTAAGCCTACTCAGTTCCCTCATGCGTTCTTGTATTAATTCATTGCTGGGCCCAGGCACATGTTGACATTGATCTAATACATATGGGATGATATTACAAAGTGGCTGAGAGGATCCAGGATCCCTGTCTCAAGGAATGTCCCAGAAGAGATGGAGAAACAACTCATGTGTGTGAAAAGTTGAGCAGTAGTGTAAGGGTTAACTGGCACCATGTTGACAGCAACAGACCTATCACAGGCCCTGTGATGTGTCAGAAGCGCATGGGACAGCATCAGGACCAGAGTCCATGGCAAGAGGGCTTCTGGAAGCTGGAGGATGCGTCGCAGCAGATGGACAGAGAGCCGAGAGTCTGGGTCTACAGAAGCCATTCTGGGCAGAGGACAGCATGGGTGTGGCTGGGCAAACCAGATGCCCAGCCCAGGACTCTGAGATGAGCGGACCCAGGCGGGGCAGTGAGTGTGAAGCTGAGTGTCAGGCTGCCTGCCACAAACTTCAAAAGAAAAAGCTTGGAAACCCAAATGTGCTGTGCAGCATTCAAACTGCTGTGGGGAAGACGTCCCAGATGCAGGCTTTGCTAACACATATTCTTCAGTAAGTTCTGATGGGGATGACGTCCCTGGACAGCACTCTCAGGCCACAGTGGGATGGATGCTGGCGACCCAACATCTTCAGATGCCAGAGTCCCCTCCTCAGCTGAATTCAGGCCTCCATGAACTGGGCCGATCAGGTCCTCCCAGGTCCTGCCTGCTGCTGAAAATGCTTGTCTTGGATTTAGAGAGCCAGGGTGGTGGAGTAGATTGACAAACATATGGCCCCTATGATAGTTCCTGGGCCAGTTTCCAGGCCCCTGATTAGCAGCTTGCTGAGGAGTGTCAAATGCGCGGCTCATCTGTCCTCTGCGCCACCAGTTTCAAGAAGGCCTGAACCCTGTCCAATTACAGTGTAGCACTCAGCATATAATGGTGCGCAATTAATATTTGCTGACACCCCCACGTTCCATATCTCTAACAGTCAAGCTTAGCCTCTTCCTCTCTACACCTCCATGGAGGCCACACTCCATCCTCTCCAACTTCAGCTGTGGAGGGCACATCTCATTCATTCCCTTACCCTTCACCATTCATTTCCCTGCATCCTCTCTCCACCCAAGTCCCAGGATTCAGCCTCCTGGGATCCCCATGAAGCCTTCCTGGAAACAGCTTGTCAGAGTGGAAGCCATGCGAGCTCCTAGCTGGAGGGAAGCCAAGAATGAGGAGCAGTGGGGTTCTTTGTCCTGATGGGAGGGACAGTGGGCATAGAAACCTGCGGGAACGACATTTCACTTTATCTGTGAGCATACGTGTCGATACATATGGGCATCTGAGTGTACTCACCACCAGTCACCTCCGCATGAGTGGCTTGATGTATGTATGTATGCTTGTTCATTGCCTTGATGGATTCCATTACCCCCTCCTATTTATCTACTTGCGTACATCAATATGTCTTAGGTTGTGAAGTCTTAGTGGTTGGGATGAGACCTGTGAGGGGAGATGAACAACCCAGAGAGGAAGGCATTCAAGAGGAGGCAGGAAGGGTTCTTGGGGCTGTAGAGGGGGCTGAACATCATATGAAAAGTGGAGGTAGATGATGGTGATAGTCTGTCCAATCCCAATGAGTTCTGAATCTGGATTTATAGCCCCTGGCAGGTCAGGTCTGGGAACAGAGGTGTTTAGAGCAGATCTCACCCAATGATAAGAACATGCATGTCCCTAATTTGGATAAAGAACCTGCCAAACCAGGCCCGTCTTGCCACGTCTGCCTTCATGGCTGATTTTCTAGCTATAGACAGTAAGCATTAGCTGTCCCTAACATCTGGCCTTACCTGCCTGCTTAGTCACCTTCTCTCTGGCTTCAAACAGCTGTGGTGCCCCACCTTCTCTCCACCTCCTATCCATCTGGGGTCCCTCCCTCCCCCTTTTCTTCCTGGAAGGATCTGGATACACCAGATCCACAAGTCCTGATGTCTTTAAAAGGATCAGCCTGGGGAATTAGGCTCCCTGAGTGCTGTGATATTCACTTTGACTCTAGTGGGAAGTCCGACATCCAGTCTCCTCCAAATGGGCACCATGAGGGTGTGTGTCTCCCTGATAGTGGCCATACTCTGTGGCCTGGCCTGGGCTGGTAAGTTGCTTTTTGGTGGGCTTGGGAGTGGGGTGGGTAGAGGCCTTGCTTGAAGAACAGAGGCTGGGGCACCTGACAGAGAGTGAGCCATGTTCTAAAGCTGTGGACCACTTGGCCTATCTTTGTCTGAGGATACAGGAGGTATTTCTGGAGCAGTCTGGACAGTGTGGAGGTGGCTGTCGGATCACTTGAGGGATCAGCCACAAACTTCACTGGCCCAACCAGACTTTATATATGTCCAAGGTTGTGTATTCCTGTGATCACTGTATGGCATAAAAGAGGAGGGAGCTGCCGGATTGGGGTGGTCTGGCTGCCCTTGGTCACGCTCTTCTGCTGCCTGGTGATGGTGAGGATGTCTGGAGAGGCACTTCCCTCTAGGTGAGCCTTAGGAAATGGGAAGGCTCAGGAGGAAACCAGAGCTCCTGACTGAGAGATGGGTTGTACAAGTGTCAGAATAATGGATCTTTGTCCCAGTGTTAGCTGAAGACTAGAGAAGGGACTGTCCCACAGTTGTAAGCGGTGCAGGGGGCGGAGCCAGCAAAGTTACTAAACAAGCTCCTATTTGGTAACTGTGCACAAAGCTGCTGCTGCTGCTGTGCTAATTGGTAATGTGTGGGTTGTAGGGAGGAATGCCAGGAGAAGAAGCTAAGCTGAGACGTGTGGGAAGAACCCTCCTTTGCCCCAGGAGAGTCAGCATTCTCTGCCATCCCACCCTCCTGGGTTGTTCTTGCCTAAGACTTTTGAAAGGGCCGATGAGACAGATCTGGCAAGAGAACTATCTGGTGAGGAGGGAGGTCTCAGCACATTGGAACTTCATGTTGGGTTTTGATTATACATATTCCTGGGAGGAGTTGACTCTTAGGGTCATCCTCAATCAGGAAGTGGACAGGAAGACTCCCTAATGAGATTCTTAACTGGAAATCACTTGGAGGAAAAGGCTGTGCCCAGGCCTTCCAACATTGGAGTCATCTCTGCCCAGGATTTAGCTCTGTCTGGGATAGAGGGGAGGGTGGATATGGGCCTCAATCTCAGGCCTGTTGGAGGAAGGTGGGGGGTGTGCATGCAGACCTACTGTGGAGAGGTGATATATACCACCTTAGGACAAGATCTCACTGGCAACAGCAGCTTCTGAAGTGCAATAGCTAAGGGTGAAAGCAACAGTTCGACCTAGCTATGGGATCCACAGGAAATGAACATGCAATGGGAGGCATCTGAAAGCCGAAGGGAAGAGCCTCTGCTCATGTCTGATCTGTCCCAGCACCTCAGACCTCAGAACTTGGAAGCCAAATTGTGAACCACTTGGTGGTGGAAGGTGGGGAGGGTGGGGGGTGATCATTGCCAGCTTCGGGCCATTGTTTAAGAGCCAGGAGCTGCCTAGGATTTGGTTCTTCCAAGTGAACAGAGGCAGAAAACTGGTCTCAGGGGATGAAGTATTTTTGTTTCACTAGGTCTCCATGGAAACAGACTCTGGGGTCTCCTAAGAGGCAAACATGTAGAACACAGCAACCACCCACCAGAGGGGCTGATGGTTGATATGGAAGGACCCTGTTTCTGCCCAAGCTTTGGATCTAACTTTTTTTTTTTTTTTTGAGAGATAGGGTC
>PVHP010012222.1:0-43508 GCA_004024765.1 Zapus hudsonius
GCTGTATTGGCTTATGAGATGTACAGTCAATGACAGCAAATGCAGGGAACTAAACACTCAAACACACTGCAATCGGGGTGAGATTTCTGCTAGCCCAAATGCCATAATTTTATGCCAAGAACCAAGAAAAATCTTGGAAGTTCTGAGTTCTAGTTGTAAAATCTGGAAAAGCTGAATCATAAGCTATGTGCTTGGGCCACACTCCAGCGATAAGCAGATTAAGTTAAAGGATGTTTTGATGGAAGTTCCTTTTACCCTAAGAGAAAATCACAGGCTGCTCTAACAGTGTAAGTGTGTATACAGTAAAATCACTTAACCGACTGATGGCTCTTGATTGTGTTTTTCTATTGCTGCTTTCATTGTTTGGTCAAAAACTTCATCTACATTCAGCAAACATCCTATAATTAGCTCTGGCTTCACCTATGGGGACAAGAAGAATGATTTCAGCTTCTTAATATTCCCTTGAAATTTATTTCAAAGCCATGCTAAACAAATCAGTCAGAAAGCTCAGCCAAGCAGTCCACCCACGTTTCAACAACCTTTCTCTACCTAATGATAATTACAGTCTGTAATAAACAGCATCAACTGCGGAAGACAAAGATCTGTAGGGGCCTCTTTGTTGCCATAGAAATATCTTCAGGCCACCTTGTCCTCAGTTCTAAACATCACCTTCACATTAACTGAGGGAGGGAGGGAGGGGAGAGAGAGAGAGACAGAGACAGAGAGACAGAGAGATGGAGAGAGACAGAGAAAGAGGCAGAGACACAGAGTAAGAAATATGTATTAGCCTAAATTATAGGATAATTCACACTTGTTCTGATTGTTATAAATGGCATGTAGTTCTTCGTTTTAAACCAGTCCCCAGATGGAGAACACAGATCTTGTCAGTGACTGCAGACTGTGACTAATGGAACTTGCCCCCTGCCTCCTCCCCAACACACTGTGGGCTCAAGTAAAAAGTTTCTTAATATAATAGAGCAATAAAATCAGCAAAGAATTCTTCATATCTTTCATCTTCAACCTGAGCTCTGGGCTTGGTGGCTTCTAAATGTCCACAGTTGTAAAGCAGAAAAAACAAATCTCCCCAAGCCAAGCCAACATGAATAGAATTTTAAGAATGATTGATTGAGAGTGATGGGCAAAAGGTCTCCAATCTGTTCTCTACAGGTTGCTATGGAAGGAATCAAATGAGCTTCTCTGAAGCATACTCATGACTAAAAAATACAAGCTGACTTCATACGGTTGTAAATACTTTCAGGGGCAATGGTATACAACTTGGAACTAGAGGGAAATAGAGGAACTTAGCAGTTATGTCTAGTGCTATGAACATTAAATATCCTGGCATTAGACCATTTGCACATAAAATTCTAACTCAACATAAAAGATAATTTAAAAGTAGACTAATGAAAGTGTAATTACTTGGACTTTCATTCTCCCAAAGTGCTTATGGGGTGGCAGGGAGCAAATAAAGAGGAATAAAATGGAGAAGAATGTTTAGGGGAAGAAATGCAGATGCAGTGGAGGGCACAGGAAAACTTGATGCTCTGCTCCTCTGAGGTCACTGGGATGCTTGGTCACTTTCCATAGCTCCTCTGTGTCATTCAAGATCTCTGAGTGTTGGCTCTGGTCCTCTACATAAATTCTGAAACAAACATCTGAAGAAGAGGAGGCAGTTTTAGGACTCAACTTCCATTTTAACAGCATCAGATATTAAGTTTAGTAAGATAAAGTGATTTGATCAAGTTCTCACACATGTTCTTTTCAGTAGTTCATTACAGTATTACTTAAGATTCTACTTAATAAAATGGTTATATTTATAAAAAACAACTTCCAAAATGTTTTTGATGAAGAATGGTTTATTGCTAAAACAGGAATCAAAAACATTTCTTCTTTCTACGTTTTGTTTCCACCTTATGTGTGTGTGGGAGGGTATATATGTATGCATGTTCATATGTGTCCACATGCATGTGGAAGCCAGAGGATGACATCAGTGTTATCCTCAAGAGCTTCTTTATTGTGAGACGAGGGTCCTCACTAGCCGAGAGCTCACCAATTAGGATAGAATGGCCAGACAGTGAGCTGAAATCTCCCACCGATCCATACCTTCAGTACTGTGATTATAGACACATACAATCACCCCCAGAAATGTGGGTACTGGAGGTAGAAGTCACTGGAGGGCAAATACTCAGCTATCACTCTAGGCCCTTCCTTCTAGCTTTTCTTCTTTTAATGTCATTCTGAAACATAATTTTGAATTGTCCAAGTACTAGAAATCCAAAACCTTACTTGAAATGAGATGATTGTAAACACTGTGATGACCCTAACTGGCATAATGTAAAATATCCTGTTACTTTCAATGCCAGGGTTATAACAAGGAGTAGTGAAATCAACACAGAGAAACTTAAAAATAGGCATTGTCCAGCAATGTGGCTCTGAATTTTATTATCTTTCCAACATTATTTCTTCATTCTTTTGGGGAATTGCTAAGGTATTCATCTCTATATATTTCCATTTTTTCCCATCCTAACTTGACACAGTGACTTTATTCAGATTAGTTCTTTGCATGTACCACTGTTGAGTTATATTTTTGAAACAAAAACTGGCCTGTGTATTAAGACAATATACATTTTCATTTATGCTAGCAAGAGTTTTATGTAACATGATCTAAAAGAAGATATCTTCTCACTTGGCTCCTGTTTATCTGACACATTAATTTTTAAAGCAATACCCTTTTATAAAAGCTGCTGCCTCTGTGTGGCATTTGTGTATGCCAGAGCATGCTGAGATAGTGATGAAGCCATCATCACATCAAGAGATGGGCAGTAAACTCTGCGATGAGCCACAGAGTCTAAACTCTTATTAATTATGATATGCTACAAACACATAAGAACACTATAAATAGTGTTGCAGGGAATAGGAAAGGGAAAAAATAGATATAATATTTGGAAACATACTCAAAGAACATGACCTTGTTTCCAGAGTATTAACATTAGCATGATGGGGTTTGGTACATTAAGCCAAATTTAAGAAACTGGTTGTGGAATTACTTGTGAAGAGTTTATTTCACAGACAAGTCACAGAATTCTCAAAGAGGTAGATCAGTGAATTTTAGCACTGGAATGTATGGGGAAGTTAATGCCTCAGAAACTTCAAATGTTCTACAGTTCCTTGGCTTAACCTACAAAAGTCAGGCTATAGACGTACTGGTAAAAGAAGAAAATGACCCATATGAACAATGACCATAATCCGACATGATTAATGATAACTACAAGAGACAGTGAAATTACAAGACAAAAGAACACTCAGCAAAGAGATTAAATAGAGAAATATGCAATCAAAATTCTCAATCACAGGCTTCATATAAAAAGTCAATTATGTTTAAAGGTTGAAAATGTTAACTATAGTCATTAAGGGTCATTAATAAAGTCTAGGACCCTATAACTACTAGCAAAAATTCAAATTAAGTTTTCTGGGATATATAGTTTTATTTATGTAATGACCATTTTCCAATCATTTCAAAACTTCTGTTTTCATGGATTTTTAATCTATAGTAAATGCAATTTTCATTGGAGAAAGCAGGTTGATGAACTATTTCTTCAGAGGTTACATTGTGTAGATTGTTGGGTTTTCTCTTTTAAACTCAGTTTGTTTAACTTTGATCTGATTAACACACGGTAAAATTTACATCCAAAGAAAGTCCAAAGAATAAAAAAATCAAAATTACTAATACCTCTAGACAAACACTCATCATTCATTCCAATGACAACCATAAAAATTAATGTGATTCGTCTGGATAATTTTAACATAGGACTGTGATGCAATTTTAGTCTCTGCTACTATGCTCATAACCATTTGTATAAGTTATTTTTCTCCTTGTTGTATGGAATAACCTAAAGGAAAACTTTACAAAAGGATTTGTTTCCACCACCAATGGTTCAAGAGGAGATATAGTCCACCATGGTGGAAGCATGAGGAGGTTGGTCACAACACCCCCACTGCTGGAAAGCAGAAAGAGGCGGGAGGCCCTGCTCACAGGCCTCTCTTTCTACAGTTCACCCTCTCTGAAACTCCTCTCATAGACATGTGTACCCAGAGGTGTGCCTCACTAATGGTCTGGGCGTTTATTAATCCATCCACGCTGACAAACACACATCCAGGGCTGCTTTAGCAGGAAAAGTCAGGAGAAACAGTACAGTAATATACAAGACTTCGTCAACGGAGGGCAGACAGAGGTGGATGCCCAGTTGTTAAAATGTTTTTATAGTAGTAGGAGAACCCAGAACTCAGCAGACCAGGCATGTCATTCAAAAAAAATTATACCTTGACAATCAATGTCCCTTTATGTTGAAAGCAGGTTACACTAAGCAAAAAAATATTGTAGGCCAGGTGTGGTGGTGCACACCTGTAATCCTAGCAAACGGGGTGTTGGACAGTATGCTCCAGCTATAGAAAATGCTGTTTGACTAGATGCCAAATAGATACTGGACATCAGAAATCTCAAAGAAGGGATAGTTTAGCATTGGTGGAACTTACGTGTATTATGATCTTTTCATTATTATTACTATAACTCCTACAACAAAAAGATAACATGCTGAAATTGTGCATTAAACATGAGCCTAAGATTTTCAAATTTGGGTATATAATAAAGTGATTTTTTAATGATTGGATACATTTCTTCATAAATACCCACCACGATAGTTATCTTTTTCTTGAGAATTTTATCCATGTAATACCGTGTTGTGATCATGTTCACATCCTATTACCCTAAATTGTCTCCCCTCCCTAAGCACAATCCCAATGAGCACCCTCCTCTTCCAGGGTGTTCTTTCTCTGTCGATGTCTCATTCTTTTAGTCCTTTGCTGTCCTGAATGTCAAAATGTTGAATTGCTCAGATCTGTGCAGGTCTCTTGGGCGTAGATAACAACGGCCACCGTGAGGTCATTAATGCACAGTGACAGAGCTCCAAAGAACTGCGCCTTTTACATTTTTCTGCAGTGTTCCCTGAGACTTGGAGGGTGTGACAGGCATGCCAATTAGTTTAAATCATGTCAAGATTGGGTTCTATAATGTACATTTTCATTTCAACAAGCCAGCGCACCCCAAATGTAATTATTCTATCTGAAACCAAGCAAACCTCTTTTCTACACAAATCAACTTCCCTGCTGTTCTGTGATCAGGATGTCCTCATAACATCCAGAAAGACAGTCTCTCTTTGATCCTTTCCTGTCACTCTATCACACAGATCTTGATTCCAACTCTGTACTGATGATCTCTTCTCCCCACTACACTGTCCTCTCAAACCACCACTGCAAACAAACTCACCCTGTAGTCCCTCAAGTGTTCTAAGAAAGAACAAACTAAGAAATGTGTTTTCCTGGTGCCCAACTTTTTGATTTTTTATTTAGCCTATTTGGGATACTTTGTATCACCTGAATCGCTGCATTCATGTTTTTGTTAGTTTTGAAAATATCCAGCAGATATGTTTGTGAACACAGACTCGTCTTTATTCATTCTCTTTGGGAAACTGTGATACATTTCACTTCCACATCTTCGTATATTCTCTTTTCCTCTTCTTTCTGTTACCTCCTGGGGAGCTCTACATAGATTTTTTTCCAGATCACCAGTTACCTCACTGGCTATGACTTATCTCCTTCTTAACCTCACCATTCTATGTTGGGTTTTTTTTTTTAAACTTCCATAGCATTGTCCTTCATTTTTAGAGTTTCATTGGTTAATTTCCAGAACTTGCTGGACATCACTAACAGTGTAACAGTCACTTTTGTGGTGCACATTTTATTTCTTTAAGAATGCATTATAGCCATTTTATTTCCCATTATTTCATAGCCCTAATATCTGTACTCCACAAGTATGTGCATGCTCTACTTTGAAATCTTGTCTCCATGTGTGAAAACATAGCATCTTCTGATTCTACCTCATAACAATGACAGAACCTCATTTCGAAGAGCTGGACACATTTACTTAGGCTGATTCCACAGGGTGGCTCCTGTGAGGTTAACATGTTCTTTGAGGAACTTCACAGGTCTGGCTTTTTACATGAGTGCTGGGGAGAATCTTGAGAAAGCACTATTCCCCACTGAGCCACCTCTCCAGCCACTCGAATTACAAGTTTTGTTTGAGTGACAATATCATATTTTTTTTTCTTTTACTACAGGAGTACCAAGTGAAATTCTGTAAGGTCTTCGATGGGCTGTGTTTCTGTGCTCAGTACACCAGTGCTCAGGGACAAAGCTTCTGTCAAAAAGGAGATCAATTATACTAGTTATGAAATTCTAAAAACATGCTGATGTGCCTTTTGGTGGTTTCTAAAGTGCGTACTAATTCTGAAATACTGATAAAATATACCTTATGAACAACAATCTTTCAAAACCCTGAAAATCTCTTATCTCCTCATAGATCTCTTTCTTTGTAGAATAAAGGCTCTTTGCTCTCAGTTTTGCTACCTGCAGATGAAGAGATCACACATTTCCATGGCATTTCCAGTATTCATCATCAGTACACCTGCACTGACGAATCCTGATGCCATCACTGAACTGCCTTTGAACATGGCATCTAAGTGTCCGTGAATTATAATGTCTCTTTTACTTTGCCTAAATGTGTTAAGAAAGCTTCCTTTAGAATTTTCATTTGCCTTTTTTATTTGCATTTTTTTCTTTTGAGACAGGGTCTTATGCTGGCTTCTAGTATGCCACATAGCCAAGAACTACCTGAGTATCTGATCCCCTTGCCTCCACTGGCCAAGTGCTGAGATGACAACCTTGTGACTTGGTTTCTGAAATGCTGGGGGTCACATCTTGGGTTTTGTACATGCTAGGCAAGTACTAGACCAACAGAGCTACCTTCTAGCTCTACTTTCTGATTTCTGATATGGCGAGCTCAAATATTAATTTTTTGTTTTGTTTCATTTTGTTGTTTTTGCTTTTCCTTTATCTGCTACTAAAAGCATCTCTGTTTGTAAATATATCTTCTGCTTATGCAATTTAATATCAATATATGACATTTTCAACTTTCTTTCCATACATCCAATGGTCCAGCCACTGTGAGTTATTACTATTTGCATTTGTAAATAGGTAAGCAGACACATATTGAGGCTATGGAAAATGAGGGTTATGGCTGGTATTAATCTCCTGGCCCCTGGGTTCCTCACTCATCCTATGACTTCTCCATCACCTCGCCTACATCCTCAGCATGCTCTGCTTTTAGGAACTCTTTGTCTACTCAAATCAACACAATATATTTCATATTATTTTCCAAACAACTGTTGACATAAAAAGTAAATTTAACATTCTGTAGTATTTAGAAATCCATTTCTTGGCCCTAATGCAGACGTACAACATTTGTTCATTAGTCTTCATGTGTTCCAGAGTCAAATGCCTGGACATATTGGGAAAAGTTCTGTCATCAAACTATGGAGGTAGCATCATGTAATAAACGAGAACTACAGATTATTTTGCTATTAGTGTTTATCACATTAACTTGCTTCATATTCACTTGTGTCTTAGCTAATGGGAGCTTGAATTATGTCACAATGAATTCAAACTTGTCCCTTTAAAAACCAGAAAACCTTATAAACTGGTTAAGGATACTGGTTAAGAAATGGGAAGTTGAGGATCAAAGGGTAGCAAATTTATGACAGTTTGTTATTAAAAAAAGGGTGAGTATAGTCAATAAAAACTGTACTGTACATTTCAAAATAACTCAGAGATTAAATGTCAAATGATCCACTGTGAAAATTGTTGGCAAGGGAGATGATAGATTTGTTAATTAGATTTGACCTAATTATTCCATATTGCAAACAGACATCAAAACATCACATTGTATTCCTAAGTGCATATAATTATAATCTGTTTACCAAACACCGTGTTAGTGATCAATTTGAAACAGTTGAAAAAATAGTTAATGAAAGACAAGAGTATAAGGTATGAGGTTAAATGAATAAAAGATAATCCTTGTTTAAACCTCGTGGCATATTAAAATAAAAAGGTCACTTCAGAAATCTGTTTCAGCTTTGTTACACAGCAGAGCAAGAGTACTCCAGTCTGATAGTGAAAACGATTGGTAAAGCGGAGCTGCAGGAAGCGAGGTGCAGATGCATGCCAACACAGTTCTTGGCTCAGTTCTGAGCACTCTCCCTGCAGATTAGGGACCAGGTGACAGGAAAGCTTCGGGAAGCACTGCTTATGCATTCACAGAAGCCATCCTGGACAAGCACATCTGCAGAGAATATCTAGGAATGGTGCGCACTCACCCACTCACTCAAATGTGCCTGTGCTGTGGTAGACAGCGCAGCAGGAATTACAGAAATCAGACAAATGAACACATGAGGAAGCATACAAACCCCAGCCTAGATTTCCAGCATAGAAGTGGACATGGTATCTTTGTCCTTTACTGGTGGATTCTATTTCAGAGCGGATATAATCTTTTTAACTGAAACTGCTCTGCAGGCCAGGGCCCCATCATGGGTTCATTGCTTCTGCTGACAACATAGGCTGTGGTCACCTCACCTCAAGGACCTGTGGAAGGCCCGCCTGCTGACTGCTCCCTCACAATGGCTCCTCAAAGGTACCTTCTAATTGGGCTTCTGCACAGAGCATCAGGAAATGCTACAGCAGCTATTTCGTGCTCTGTTCCTCAGTTCGCTGTGTCCCTGCTCCTGCCAACCTTTTGTTCTCCCAAAGGTCGCTGAAAAAAATCTCACCTTGCTTTGGCAGCCCACAGGTCACCGAGTGACCTTCCTCAAAACAATCCCCAAACAATGGGGAATGTGTGTGTTAATACTCCTTTATGGATAATGCTTAGGTGGAGTGGAACCCTCAAAACAACTAAGGTTCTAACACTTGGCATCTATCTCAGAAGATCTTAAGTGCAATTATAGTCATTGCAAATCTAAGTAGTTAGCATGAGGTCCTGCAGGAAATATGAAGGGTCCTTCATCCAACATGACCAGTGTCTTTATAAGAGATAAACAGTCACATAGCAACACACAAGAAAACCACAGACGCAATGCCAAGCATAAAGAACTGGAAGGACCTCTGGCAAATGCTGAGGAGACAGCCTGGTCCTGTCAGCATCAGAATTTTAAATTGCTAGTCTCCTTGGTTGTGTGAGAGAAAATTCCTGTTCTTAAAGCATCAAATTTGTAGCAAATGGTTAAAACAGCCCCAGGGAACTGTTGTATATCCTAATTCACACTATCATTTAATCTAGCTTTCCTTCCTTCCGTCCTTCCTGCCTCCCCCTTCCTTCTGTTTCTTCCTTTCTTTCCCCTCTTCTCCCTTTCTCTCTTCTCTCGCCCTCTCCTGGAGGTCACAAGTCAAGGAAAGGAGAAGAGTTTTGAGGACTTGGCTAGAATGAAATAACCCTTTCCTTCTTCCCACACAAGTGACCAAGAAAAAACAAGCTCTCACTCCACCACTCCCAGAGCCCAAGGTGAGAGACAGCTGGACAGGATGCTTCAGCCATAAACAAAAGCAAGTCAAAAGGACCAAATTTGAACTTGGCAAAAAAGAATACATCTGTTATACATACATCTTAAACAAAACACAGTTAATACTGAAGGAATGAATGCTCAAAACCTCTCTGGGGTTCCCAGCCCCCAGGTGCTCAGGGAGGGCCTTGAGGAGGTGTTTACACATCAGAAGGTCTCTACATCTGACAAGCTCTTTGAAAGGAGTCTAACACTCAGCTCTGATTTACATTCCTGGGCATCTCTGCCTGGGAGGATGTTACCTGTGAAGGCCATTGGATTCCTAATGGTCCTGCACTCCCTCCAAGTTAAAACTCCCCTCAGAATCTCAACCCCAACACAGTCTCTATTCCCTGGGGCCTGGGAGGTTGCTGTCCCCTCGCTGCCTCTAAATAAAGCAGTCCCTTATTCTGAGTGAGCTTGGGTCTGGTGTACTTCAGTTTCGCTCTCCTTACAATTACAGCTTGTTTATATTTAGAAGGAGTCATTATGTGTGGTTGGATATTACCTGCAGTGTCTTTTCGGCTGTGACTGTTTGAAGCACAACACAAACTATATGTTCTAGGCAGCATATGCCAAATTTCTAAACATGGCACCACAAACTTATTAAAAGTGCCTTCAAAACAAGTTTATGAACACTTCTGTTAAAAAGTAAGTTTAACAAGTTAGGAGCACAGTAAGAAATCTTTTATAATGTGTATCCATGAATTCAAAGAATTTCATTTCAGTCTCGGCTGGTCCCTGATGAGTCTGGCCCTGAGTCTTTATGCTGACTGGCTTGCTTCCAGCAGCATTTGAAAATGGACTCTGAGACCTGCACTGTCCCAGGCTGCAGCACAAGTCTCTCTGCTCTACTATAACCCATGTCCCACAGGCTTGCATATTACTGAGTCTGCTCCAGACTCCCTGGATTTCCTTTCTCCGCAAGCTTCGCTGGCCACCCAAACATACCTGCTCTCCTTGGCTGTGAGTATCAGCAGACACAAGGCCACCATGCTATTTGTCCTTGGGGAGCTGAGACCCCTAACCCCTTGATTACTGAGTGTACTCACCTTAGATGCTTCACTAACATCAAACACTTCTCTAAATGTGGCAGTTACAACACTTAGAATACAACTCTTAAGAAACAAAATAGAAGTGAAATTAACCAAATTCTTTTTTTAGTATGAAACAGGGGCTAGAAAGATAGCTAGTAGTTAAAGTGCTTGCTTTCAAAGGATAACAGTTCAGATTTGATTCCCCAGTACCCACACAAAGCCACATACATAAAGAGGACTATGGATTTGGAGTTCATTTGCATTGGCAAGAATCCTTGGTATGCCCATTCTAATTATCTATCATCTGTCTATCTATCTATCTATCTATCTATCTATCTATCTATCTGTCTGTCTGTCTGTCTGTCTGTCTGTCTGTCTGTCTGTCTGTCTGTCTGTCTGTCTATCTATCTATCTATCTATCTATCTATCTATCTATCTATCTATCTATCTACCTACCTACCTAATCTACTTAACTACCTATTTATTCATCTATCAAAATCTCTTTGCAATTAAATAAATGAATAGTTTTTAAAAAGAAAAAAGGCTGCATGTACTTTGTCTCAGGGTTTCAGACACATCAGTTTATGGTCCCTAAAGACCCACAGCTGCGGGGTGGGCTTGTGAGGGGCACAAGCAGCAGATGCCTTTGCTTTTCACCTTCTGGTGGCCAGTGAGAAAAGAGAGAAGAAGGGTCCAAGGTACACATAATGTCCTCAAGTGAACACTCCCAATTACCTAACTTCCTTTTATTAGGCTCCACTTTCTAAAGGTTCTAACACCTCTCAATAAGGCCACAGACCAGCAAGAAAACAAGGCCTTTGGAGAATATTTAAGATCCAAACCAAAGGCCAGCATGGTGTCAGGGGATCAAGAGTTTGAGGTCAGCCTGGGCTGTACAATGAGACCCTCCCTGTCTCTTATCTCCCCATTCATACAACCTACACAAACACACACACACACACACACACACACACACACACACACACATACATGCACACACATTTTCATGTTTGGTTTTCAACAGAGAAAAATATGGTTTCTAGTAAGTCTATTGTAGCACAATATGTCATTTTTGCAGTTACATTTACTTTGAAATATTTTAAAACACAGAATTTTTCAAGATATCAACAAATTCCACATATATTTTAATTAGATTTCAAATTGCTACCCACTTTACATCTGTACATAGCCAACTTTTTTTCCCATTTTCTGTGTGTTTATGTGTCATAGTAGGATACACAATGATGGGATGAACCTCCAAACCAGGCACAGTTTATGGGAGGAAAGGACTTACTGAAGCTACAGATCCAGGGGAAGTTCCATAATGGCAAAAGGGGCTGGCCCTCTTTCACAGGTCCAAGCAGAAAGAGAAACCCATCACCAGCACCATACACACACCAACAAATCAGGCTGAGGGATGAGAGAGATTCTCTCTCCCTTTATATAGCATTAGGCAGGGTTTGGCAACCCTTTCCCAGACTTGTTGACTCCCTGAGTCTCTGGAATTTCCTTCCTGCACTGCCCTCCCAGGAAAGGATATTTTTTTCTAGCTCCTCTGATCCTCCATACATCCTGCCCCCCCTACTGAGAGGACTGCCTTCCTGGGAACAACCTCAGAGACCCACCCAAGAGTACTAAAAAAGTCAAGTTGACAACAAAAATTAACCATCACAATTTGAATGTATACATGATGTGTGTGCCTGTGTGTTCATGGGTGTCCACATGCCAGGACACATAGGTGGAGGTTAGAGGACAAATTTAAGTCTACGTCTCACCCTTTCCCCTGGCTTGAGGCAGGGTCTCTCACTGTCTGCTGCTTCAGTCATCGTGCTAACTGGCCTTCAAACATCCAGTCAATTCTCCTCTCTCTTTCTCCTTCTCATTATAGGCATATAGTGAGATAGTAGCACCACTGTGTCAAGCCTTACATAGTGATGACAATCTGAACTCAGGTATTCATGCTTGGACAGCAAGCACTTTATCTAGTTAGCCATCTTCCTAACCCTATAACCAACATGATAATCACCTGTCTCTTTTTATTCCATGTGTAAGCATATATAATATAAACAAATGCAAACATAAACAACTTTTCATGAAAATCTAACAGCAAGTTCCAGGAATATTCTTCCTTTATTCCTAATTCTTCAGCATATACTAAGTGCAAGTATGTTCTCTAATATAACCACAATCTATCTATTAAAATTAACCATTAACACTGATATAAAGTCTCATAGTACATTCGCAAATTTAGTAAACGCATTGACCTTTGTCAGAATATATAGTGTTTTTCTACTAGTGTATTCATCCTTTTTGATTTTTTCCAAGTTTAGATTTACAAATGAACTATCTTAGTAGATCCTAAAGGCTAAAAAAAAATTCAACCAGCCAGGGAAGATATTCCCATGGGTTCAAAAATGGCACACAAGCTATGGAAGTAATCAACAGCTCAATGGTTGAAAATGAGACCCTGATCAGTGGGAGGGAATTCATGCCTGGTACCAAGAACCAAGTCCAAGTCTATAGCTTAGAAGGAAATGGGCCCCGGAGAGAGGCTTCCACTGTTTTTTGTCTAAACTGAGATCTTATATCCAAAGAATATGCTTATGACCCTTGAATAATGCTGATTTCACTTTTGGTTAGAGAACTATGTTTGAACAGATTGAGGTGAACTCACCAAAATGGTAGGAAGAAGAGAAATACTAATGCTTATAGAGTCATCTCTACCACACAGGCCAGGGCTCAGGGAACATTGCAAAGGAAGGGGCAGAATGAACACGAGTGCTCTCACTGCTAGCTAGAAGAGCTTCTCTAGGGTAGACACTGAGGAGACTCAAAACTCCTCAAAGTAGGAAAGAAGAAGCTGTTGAAAACTAAAAACTAAAACTTATTTCTTTCATGCCCTCCAAGGTTCAGGCAACATTGTAAAGAGGGGCAGAAACGAGTTAAGAGACACTGGGTGCTTTTTGGATCACTGTCCTGACATGAATCTATTGGAGAATTCATGATACTCAGTGGTTACTGATACTCTCACAAGACAAGCATGGATCTGAGCACACCAACATTTTCTCATGAAGAACAGAGGAGGACAAAAGGAATTAACAAAAAAGAGAGGAAGGGAAACCTTGAAAGAGGAGGGTCTCTGAGTGGTGAGGGTGAGGGAGAAGGGACAAAATAAGATAATGGAACAGAAACACGAGCAAATTACTTCATGTTCATATTAAATAATTAAAGATTCCAATTAAGAACAAATATTATGTCTGGAGAGATCGCTCAGTGGTTAAAGGCACTTGCTTTCAAAGCCTGAAGGCCTGGATTCGATTGACCAGTAAAGCCAGACACACAAGGTGGTGCATGTGTTTGGAGTTTCAGTGGGATTAGGCCATGGTGTTTCTTTTCATTCATTCATTCATTCTCTCTCTCTGTCTTTCTCCATGCAAATAAATAAAAATATTTAAAAAGAAAATATTATAAATGTTCACAATCATTTAATAAAATTGAGCCAGCCTCCTCTTAATAAACAAAATCCACCCTCTTTAAAGACTTTATGGACAATCTGCTCTGGTGGTGAAGTCCTGGTGCTTGGGAATTTCAGAATTCCTCTTCTTTAGCTCAATCTTTCATAAATAGCATGGCTGCATAGAAAATCCTTGGTTCCTACTTTCAATCCTTGTGTTCCTATATTGCTGCCTCATTTGCATGTTTCTTTTGAGAAGGTAACACCACCTCATTATCTTGACTTTTTTAATTATATGAGGGTCAGGGGTAAGCTTATATTTTTATTTACTAAAGTTTAATATAGCAAGTATTTTGGACATTATATGCCACATACATTCTTGACCACAAAATAAACCTTAAAAAATGAAACCAGGCCTTGCTCCAAGATTTATTAATTCATCTCATCACCCTTTGATATATAAGGATTCTTTATTTAGCTTTAAGGTTCTATAGCCTTACTAGGGCATGTGAAGATGTTGGTTAGTCCTTGAAGAATATTGTATACAGGTATGAAAAGCCTTATTTTATACAAGTTATACATGGTAATAATAGATAAAAAGACTGAAAAAAGAAGTCTATTTACCTAGATACTCAGAAATCCCCTCTAATATGTACATTCAGTTCTCTATTAAATTCAAAAACATTTTCTTGGATTTAATTTGAAAAGTTAGTTCTGTTTCACTGCATCCCCCCCCTCCCCTGAGTTTCCTATTAGATATTTCTCTCTTTTCATCTCAACAACTTCGCTGAGACTATTTTCACCTTTTCATTATCAGATTTTCATTCACTTTGATGGTCTCATTAAGGTTTCTTTCTAACCCAATCCCCTTTGAACATCTTTTAATTTAGTCTTAATTGCTTACAATTTCACTTATTTTTTTCCATTTTCCACTACATTCAAATATACATTGTTTATTTCTTCCTGGTCTTAACTGATTTCTGTTCTTAACATTAGTATTCAGAGGTCTTTCCCCCCAGTAATTGTGGGGCGATGTTTAACTCAGTTTATAGATCATGTGACAATTTTCTCCTGCTTTGTACAAAAAAGAATTTTTGTCAGGTGACAGATTTTGATGTTCATTTTTTTTAAAGAGTAGTTCTGAAGATATCTTATACACATATTCCCTGAATGGGGATTGCTGATTGGGGTTGGTGGGAAAAACAACTTTTAGTTACTATCTTACCTAGAAATTAATAAATTCTAAATAATAAATGGTTTCAGAAGGTGAAGGGTAGAGGAATAGTGTGTCTTCCACTGAAGGTACTTTTGTTGTTGTCTTTCAGGGTCTTATACTTCCTTACATCTTGTTTCTCTCAATAGAGAAAGTTCTAAGGTCAAGTTCCTGCTGTATTTCCTTTATGGTAAGTCTGTTTCTAGGGAGGCTCCAGGGGAAGCCGAGTGCCTTCCATCCTCTGCTGTTTCTCAGTGTTCAGCTCTCCTGATCCAATCTCAGTTCCAACCTCACGACATCTTCTTTTCCATAGTTGAGATCTTTCACCTTCCATTTTAGGAAGACACCTGTGATTTCATTTAGGGACTATTTCTATAATATGGGAAAATCTCTCCATCTCTAAGCACCTCAACATAATCCCAATCTTCAAAATCTACTTGGACAATTTAAATGACTCAGAGGAATGGATGTATCAGAGCTGCTGCAAGGGAGGGAGGTGAAATGCATGCAGGGAGGGCATGAGCAGAGAGTTCTGGAAAAGCACTGCTTCTGAGGGAACTTGGGATGGATGACTCTCCAATAAGACTTGAGAAGAAACCTTGAAAATCGCTTTATCTGGAAACTGAGGGTTACCTCTCCCAAACAGATTACTGGAAGCCTATTGTGCCCAAAGCATGGTGTTTTGTCATTTAATTTGCTCTCACTGGTCTGCACAGATTTTTTTCCAAGCTGTTTGAAGTCATTGAGACATCATAATCAAAAAAGCAATGGTCTCGGGAGATGGCTCAGTGGGTGACACAGTTTGCTCCATAGGCATGAGGACCTGAGTTCGATCCCCAGCACTCATAGCTATGCAAGCTAGTGAGCCCAGCACTGAGGGAAATGGAGCAAGGAGAATCTTTGGGCCTCCAGTCCTGGTCAGCTCGTCTAAGTGACAAATGGAGTGAGCTCCAGGTCCAGTGAGAGACCCTGTTTCAAGTAAATAAGTTAAACAACAATAGATGAGGACACTCCAAATTCTCCTCTGGCTTTGGCATGTAAGCATGTGGGATGCACACATTTGCCCACACATCCATGTGCATAACAGAGAGAGAGAGAGAGAGAGAGAGAGAGAGAGAGAGAGAGAGAGAGAGAGAACAGAACACATCCATATGAGAGGGACAGGTAAATTAAAAGTGCTCCATTGGGGACAAGCTATTTCATACATAGACACAAATACATACACAAAGCCTTGTTAATAAACTTACTTCTCAATGGTTTAAATGTGGTATAATTATGCACAGAAATAGAAGCTAATTAAAAGCCATACATTTAGTGAATCCCAGAACACAAGGACCAGAGACATTAAGCATGCAGGAGTCTATGTAGCAAAGGACACGCAAAGGTCCCCTTCTCTGCCAGGGTGCATCCTTTCTCAGTCCACGTCTGACTACAAGACCACTGCGTGAATTAATATCCTGACTGTGAATGCAGCTCTGTATGTACAGAGTGCTTCATAAATCCAATGCAAACAATCAACAACCCATTCTCTATCTATAAAACTGCAATCAAAATATTTAAATAAGAACCTTCCAAGAAAGGTTTTCATGAATTAACCCAACTCCATAGCTACTTTCTAAATGAAAGCTTAAGTACTACATTTAACTTTGATGGATAGGTGAGGAACAGACGGTGGTCATATAAATTAATAGATTAATATTTAACAAAGAAATGGGAGAAGAGTTATCAGTCCGTGTGCATCTTGTCATTAGTGTTCAGGATGGAAGCGAACAGGAAGGCTGAGCTATCAGGAGGGAAGCATTGTTTAAAATTCACTATTAACTTCATCTGGACACAATTAGATGCAAAGCTTATTTACAAAACAATGAAATGAGTTCAGCAATTACTTGGAAGGTAAGAACACACACAGATATATCCCTTGGGCCATTCTTCTATCCAACTAGTCCAGAATGGCCATCCCTGTCCATGAAAATGTTCCTAGGGATCGGATAGGAGAAAGAATCAGAACATGCCAACTATTCTGGGCTAGGATTGAACTGTGAAGTAAGGATCTGAATTAAAAAAAAAAAAACAACAGTCCATGTTTTGACTGTTCAGATTATTGATCTGTCTAAAAATGATTACAAATCTTCTTAAGTTACTCAAAATGGAGCATTGAAAGGCATTTTATTTATTTGTGTGTGTGTGTGCCTGTGTGTGCGTGTGTGTGTGTGTGTGTGTGTGTGTGTGTGTGTGTGTACTCCAGGGTCTCTGGCTGCTGTGAATGAATGCCTATCAAGCATTAAGTGTGTAGCTGGTGATTTGAACCTGGGCCAGCAGGTTTTGCAAGGAAGTTCCTTTAACCACTCAGCCATTTCCTCAGCCCCAACACGGCTTATGTTTTTCACTAGAAAACATATATGTACTAAGACTAATAAGTCTTGTCATCTTTCCAGGTATTAGTTCCTACTCAGAATGGTTTCCTCTTATTCTTAGACAACCTTGCTCAAGGCCGACATTCATGTCACTACCTGGGAGCTTTCACGATTTTCTCAGTCAACATAATCACCTCATGCACAAATATCACTTATTTAAAAAAAAAAACCCTGAAATTGTTGACTTGCCTATACTGTTTGTGATATTACACACACACACACACACACACACACACACACACACACACATTAGTTACATAAAATTAGCATATTTAAGAGCCCGTTTTTCACTTTCCACCAGATGCCAAGTTGTGCTATGTCATTTATTCCGCTAGAATTCCGGTTGATCGTTCAAGAGGCTCAGGTTCTTAGAGGAGGATAATTATCAGTGACTCCATCCCTAGTTATTGGAGGAAATAAATGAAATAAATCTGATTAAGGTGCTGAGTCCATCTAATAAATCACAAACATTTAACAGTGTTGCACCGTCCCTTTGCAAACTCATCCAACCTTCCTGAGCATGAACTCTTGTTTGTATAGAGGTTCACATATATTTGGTGTCCTCAAAGCATCGTAGCTGGATAACTTGCTCATCATACTCAAAAAGCATATTTTTAAAACCAGACTGAGCTGGGGAATATAGGTCTGTGGCAGAACACTTGCTCACATGCACGAGGACCTGAGTTCAATCCCCAACAATATAATAAATAAGTTAATTAATAAAAAATGATTAGAAACTATCTGAACAACATCAAGTGAGTTCCTCCCCTATCAAAGCATGGTGGGAAATGAAAACAGCACCATTGTTGAACTATAAGCCAATAAGTGCTTTGTGTAGTCTAAAACGTTAGTCCAGAGCATTTTAGTCCAGGGCTAAGTGCTTAGAGGAGTTTAATTTTCTTTTTTTGTTGTTGTTTATTTACTTGTTTGTTTTTCACTCATAGGACTGTGAATAAAAAGGTCTAAGGACATAAAACCAAAGTAAACAGTGACTTAACAAACAAAATTATAACCCATCCAAACTTCAACCTTGTTTTTCCTGCATTTTTCCCAAATATATGTCCCTTTATGATTTCTATTACTCTTACCTAAATCCTTGTTTCCATGGTAATATCTCCACCTGGATAGTCCACCACAGGAATGTTTGCTGGATTTTTACAGCTCCAATGCTCTCTCTCTGTGTCTGTCTCTGTCTCTCTCTCTCTGACTCTCTCTTTCTCTCTCTCTCTCTTGAATTGCTATTAGAAAAATCAATTCTCCAGTTGGCGATGTAAATGAACTCTGTAAATACTTCCTAGCTTACCACACATTTCTCACCCATCCTCCAGGACAGCACAGGAATTCTCACACAGATCTATTTTAAGTACATTTAAAAATACTTGAAAACAAAAGAAATAAGACTCAAGACTCAGACTCTGCAAGGCAAATGATCCAAGATTCTAGGTCATAAGGATAAGATGCCAATGCCAACGATGAGAGCCATTAGCAAGCAGAAAAAAGAAAGACTGCCCAGTTGTCCAATAACATTTTATTTTCTCTTCCTTTGTACTTAGCGAGCCTCGATGTTCAATTTCTCCTGGCAGAACTCTGGAATTGGTAAGGGAACCATACTTGCTTCAGAGAGCTTTTAGACCAATGTGCTCTAAATCTTACTCCTATTGGGCACTTTAAAGCTGTTTTGTTTACTCTGAGTTCCTGTTCTAAGTTGTTTTGTCAAACTCTTGAAGAGGTAACCACACTAATGCCTTGCCACTGACTGCTGCTGAAACTAATCTGGTTGGGAAGGATACCTGACAGATGTCAGAGGCTAACTGGATGCCCTGATTTGACCTCTTAGTGCCAAAACATGAAGCAGGAATTCCAAGGAGGACTACTCACCCATGGTGCAGGGGGTCCCCAAAGACTTTAGAGAATACTCAAAATTGGAAGCAACATCATAGATTTAGCTCTGATGCTCCTTCAAGTGTTCCTAATTAATGAACCATCCAAGAGTGAGTGGGAATATTCTAGAATGTTTACCCACAAGTCAGATCAATAACTCAGAAAACAATTTAACTCTATAGCAGAGTCTTAACTACTGAAGCAAATCATGACCTTGATTATACCAAAGTGACTCATTTTTATTATCTCTCTAGATTGCATATAACCAACCAGTATTTTCTCTATTGACTGAACTTATCTTGTTATAAGGAAAGGACTTCTCTTTCTCTAAATTCCAAACCTGAAAAGAATTCATCAGAACACAGAAGTAAAGATAAAATCCCTTCTACAATGAAGTTCAAGTTGAAACTGACTAATATCATCATTTTATATTGTGGTGATTGGATAAATGATACAATTATAATTTGGGGCACATTTTATTCACCTGCATTTCCTAACGACATCATCAACATAGTATAGCATGTTGTTACTACCCAATATTTGAAATTTTCTTTGCCTGTAGACAGAAATAGGGTTTATAATCAATACACCTATAATCCCATGTTGGAATGTGAAAAGCACTGTGTTCATTTGTCACATGAAGTGTGTTTCTATCCATCAGGTTGGCCTCTAACAGTTTTTGCTTATATCCTCAGGTTATGGTTCCTTATCAAAGAGATATTCACGCTGATAGCTACTATCACTTATTTACACTTTTCATTCCTAAATATCATCAGTCTATGGGAAGACAATCCACCCAAGAGAAGTAGTTACGCTGGGTTCCACTGAGGAATTTCATTCAGTTCCAACTTCAATTGTTGTGGATGTTGTATTCTAAATCCCTTATAAATTCTTGTTGAACAGTCAACTTTTCTCTTTCAAATTTATAAAATGCAAAGCAGCCTGAGAAGCCAGTTCTGGACACAGCACTACCCAATATGTTAAAAAAAAACAATGCTTGTGTATATTAACTTGTTTATGTACAAATATACAGTTTATATACAAATTATGTGGACATAAAAAACATACAAGTTGAACTCTGATATATACAAGTGTATGTATATGTAATACTATTCAAAGTTATATTTCATATAAGCATCTTTCCTGTCTTTATGTCTACCTCAAAACCAGCCTAAAAATGGCATTTTTTCATTATGTGTGTCATTAGAAAGAAAATTCCTAAGGTTTACTGTTGGTCAGTCATATATCTCAAGACTTATTTCCTCAGCTAGACATATAGGCATAAAATTCAAATGCAGTAATAGATGATGTCAAAGGACTACAAAGACACCTATTCATAAATCCAAGTTTCCATTGGTATCCTAGTTTCAACAATTCCCCTAAAATCAATTCTAGCATTTAAAAATATTTTCATTTATTTATTTGTAAGAAGAAAGAGATAGAAGAGAGACAGAAAGAGAAAATGGGCATGCTAGGGTATCCAGCCATTGCAAATGGAGTTCAGATGCATGTGCTGCTTGGTGCATCTGACTTGATGTGGGCACTAGGTAATCAAATTTGATTTCAGCTTTGTGAGCAAGCACCTTAACCACTGAGAAATCTGTCCAGTCCTAATTCTGTTTTTTTTTTTAACCCAGTAAGTTCTGAAGCAATTCAAGAGTTGTAAAGGTGAGGGGCCACCACCAATTTAACCCTCATGCTGTAAGCCTTGGATGTTATAATTCTTGTATTCATTTCAGCTGTGTTCTATTCCCTACCCTTAGGAAGAAGGAAATGCCCTTCTGGTTTGCTAAGATAAATATTCTATTACGTGTATTATCACATGTACAGGTTGCACAGGAAAGAATGGCTTCAGAGTTCTTCAGAGAACTTTCTGTTATGTGATTGCCGAATCAAGAAGCAGCAGTTTTGAATTTCGCACAGCCTCCCCACCCCCACCTCTGAAAATCAAGTGCTTAAGGAGTGCAGAGACTGGGAATTTTCTCCTATCACATCAAGTTGTTTTTGTATTGCTTCTATTTAACGAAGCCCCAATATAGTCCAGTCAACAGAAAATAATTTTCCTACTTTACATGTACACTGAACACTGCTCAGTGTTGGGTGCTATAATCACCCTGCTGGGTACTCAGGGTACACATGCCCTGCTTTGTCTTAAAGATTTTAAGTAGTCAGTGGCAGCGCAATGCTCACTGTGTTGCACTGTGGCCCTGTTCTTTAGGGGTCCATGTTGAAAATCCTGCAGGTCACAGATGTCATAAGCAGATGTCTCACACACATCTCAATATCCACTAAAAACACTGGCAACAAAACAAGAAGCTGTGCTACTGAAAGGAAATGAGCGATTGGACTTTGGAAAACCAGATGAATAATGGGGGTTTACAGTGTCTTGTGAAAGATTTTACAATTTGGTTTATTAGTTTTGTTGAGGGAAAGGGTGTGTGGTCTCATCACTTGTAAGGGATTTAGAATACAAAGGCAATACACTTTTGTGTATGTCTGAGAGGGAGTTTCTAGATTAGTTTGGTTGAGATGGGATGACCCATCCCAAATGGGAGCTGTACCCTGCCATGAGCTGGCCATCCTGGGATGTATAAAAAGGAGAAAGTGAGCTACGCGCCCACCATCCATGTCTCTACTTCCTGACTGGATTGAACATGAAAAGTGGCTTCCACCATGCATTCTCTGCCAGGATGGATTGTATCCTCCTGAACTGTGAGCCTAAATAAAGCCTTTCTCCTTAAATTGACATAGCAATGAGAAAAGTAAAGAATACACCTTCCAGGCCAGAGGGAACAAAAGAAAAATACTCTTTGAGGTGTAATATACACCTACTGTATCACCGGAACAGTGCTAGATTTCAAGTTCGTCTAAACACAACACTGGTTACAAGACGATTTCATGCATTGTCTTATTGGATTTCCAGGATATGTCAATAATGTCAGCAAAAGAATATAGAACCCTTCACAGATGTGCATGCCGTGCTGGTGCAGACACTGTTAACCCTTCTGTGTCACTCCAACCTCAGTGTGTGTGCAACTGAGGTCAGCACACACCTAGGAATCTCCTGAGGACAGGCTGCTCTTCTGTATCCCCAGAGATCCTGTTGGAAGGGCTGGACTAGAACCCAGCTAGCTAACCCACACACCCTTTAAAATATTTTTATAATTGAAATGAGTTACCTTTTCAGAAGAGTTATTAGAAAATAATACAGAAAAAAAATCTTCTCTAGGGCTTCTGATTGGTCAGAGAAGCAGAGACTAAATATTAACCCAGAGAGCCTCCAAAGGGTGGCTTTGTGTGGCCTGAGTCAGGCACCACAGCCCTGCTGGGAGGCATTCCGAAGTGAATTCAGAATCAGACAGGCTCACTCAGGTAGCCAGTCCCAAGCGGTACAAAGCAGGGGGACATCTTTGGAGGCATCATTTAAATGCCAATTTTCGTGCTTCCTTTTCGAAGCTATGGCACTTATGACATCAAAATTTTAAGCAGTTCAAGTATTTTTTTTTAACTTCTAAATGAGTCACTCACTCTCTTAGCAGAGAAGAGCGAAAATAAAATGTCATTGACTAAAATGGGACCTACTTCTTCAAAGACAGATTAAATACAGGGCTCCTGGATCCCATAATTGGCTTGGTACAATGCCTCTCCTGACAATGGGATTCACTCTGAGGCTCTGCAGGAATTCAAAGGCTGCCTGAGAGAGTGGTCAGTACCATTCCTGTCACACTTCACACATCACTTAGGCTACAATTTCTGCACTACTCTCTGAGTGTGCCAGCAATCATGTGTGTCATTCAGGAAATTTATATGAATCCCCTAATCAATTTCCGATACATTTTCCTACGATGTCTCTAGCATGTGGTACTTCTCTGATAGGCTCAGACCATCAGCTACACCTCCAAGCCTTCATCCCTTCCCTTACAAAAGAAGTCTGTGACCTAACCATCAGCACCTCAGGAGTCACCATTACCAAAGACAAATGAGCCAGGGTGTCTATTACCTGAGTCAGCATCAGGACTTCTGGAAAAGCCATAAGCATGAGTATCCCCTGGGAATTAATTTACTTTTCTTTCCCTCCTTTTCTCTCTTCTTTCCTCCTTCACCTCCTTCTCTTGCTCTCATTTTGTCTAGTCACAAACCATCATATTGGATATCCAGGATACATCAATAATATCAGCAAAATAATATAGAACCCTTCACAGATTTGCACACTATGCTGGTGCAGACACTGTTAACCCTTCCGTGTCACTCCAACCTCAGTGTGTGTGCAACTGAAGTCAGCACTCACCTAGGAATATCCTGAGCACAAGCTGCTCTTCTGTATCCCCAGAGAACCTGGTGGAAGGCTAGGCTGGAACCCAGGAGATCTTGCACACATGGCAGCATGAACAGAGCAACCCATGGCCTCTTCCCAGAATATGACACGGAATCCTCATAGTGCCAAGAATCTGAGAGAGTGTGAAGCCTGGAACACACACGTGTAACCACCTAACTATAACCGGGCTTTAGTGTGAACAAATATCGATTAATTCCACTTTTATGGAAATGCAGTCTCAAACAGTTGAATAGGTTTGAAAATTCAGTATCAGAATGGAGGAGCAGCACCAGTGAGAACGTGGGGAGGAGAAGGAGAATATTGAGCTTATTGGAGGAGTGGGGGAAGATCTCTGGAGGATGCAGAAGGCAATGACCCCAAATCAATACTGGGCCAGCATTCTTCTTGTATCAGAGAAAGATTCCACTGTCCTAACAAGAACATGAATACTGTCTTTCACTCAAAAATATCACAGTCAAATGACATCCTCTACAAAGATGAGCCCCATTTTCACTTCTCTGCACTATTTTCATGCAACTAAGAATGTCCTTTTATCTCCTCCTGCCCCTCTCTACACGCTCACCAATAAAAGACCAGTTCATTTCTACCTAAACCATCAGGCAATCACTTCCCCAGGGGAGTGCTAGGCATGGGCTTGTCTAGTCCTGCTGGAAAAGCCCACTGTGTGTACGCACCAGTGCTTGAGACATACAGGCAGTTAGTTCTCTAGCTAAAGGCGAAGAGGGTCCTTCTCTGGGTTGTAAGCTCACAATTGCCACTAATTGGCTCTGTGGTTTTGGCAAGTGACTTCATTATTATGTCCTCAATCTCATCTTTGAAAAGCAGTGCTCATACAACTCTTTTCCCTCCTGTCACTGAAACGATGCAAATATCAGAAGGTAACAGAATGACTTGCTTTGAAATCTATGAGGCATAAGGTATTCCACATTCCTATCACTTTTCTTGAGACAAAATACTCAGAACAAGTACTTTTTCAACACCAAGGAAACAACCAAATACTTTGAATAATCAAACTAAAAGAGAGCATTGCTTCCAAAGATATTTATCATGAAATTCAATAATAAGTTATATTTCAGGATCTGAAAATGTATTCTATTATTGCCTTACCTAAGATCTTTCGAGCACTTCTAAATGGTAATTTAGTATTACACACAAGTATTATTTTATGATAAGCACAGCTGGCTGCAGGGATATGGCTCTGTTGTGTGTTGCTTATCACCCAAGCATGAAGACCAAGTTCGGATCCCAATACCCACATGTGATAATTACCTTTGTTCTTCGGGGAAAAAATGCCTTACCAAAAGCAACTCAAGGGAGGAAAAGGATTATTTGGCCTTACAGTTTCAAGGGGAATGTTTAGCATGACAGGAAGAGGATGGTGGAGCAAAGGGTGACAAGACGTCTTGCCACAGCAGCTCCCCGAAAGTCAGCAAGAATGAGCTTTGCTGGTAAGGGGAACCAGTCTGTCACCCCCAAAGGCCCACCTCCACTGATACAGCTTCTCCAGCAGGGCTCCACCTCCCAAACTGCCAGTAGTTTTTCAAACCTATCAGGCTCTGGGGGACAACCCTCATTCAATCTACCACTCCATGTAAATGCTGGATGTGTTGGTGTGTGCCTGTAATTTGACTGTTTGCAGGGGGAGGCAGGTGGATTCCTGGGGCAAGCTAGCAAGCTACACTAGCCAAATTGGTGAGCTCTGGGTTCAGAGACCCTGCTTCCAAAATAACTAGAAGGCTGGTAATAGAAGAAGACACCTGCTGTAGACCTCTTGTCTTCAGTGTCAACCTCACATGAACACATACTTGCACACGTACCCACATACATATGAACATGCATATATGCATGCATACAACACATATCTATACATACAAAAGATTGATAAAAAATACAAAACAGGGCTGGTTCTGACAGAAAACACTGTATGAGCTTGCACTTAGTTAATCACTACTAATTACAGTGGCCATTGACCCATCATCAGTATGTAGGTTGATCACTGCAATACTAGAGGTATGTAAAATGACATGTGTGGCACCCTCATCACCTTCCAATGCTCCTCTGGGAAGTTAACATTAGCATTAGTTATATACTTTGAATGAACCTCCAACCCACTTTCATGCCTAACAGTCTGCTCCACTGAACCATTAAGACAAAATTAATAAACAGAGCTGAGATCGAGGTACGAGGGAGGAGTTAATACACAGGATACCCTTAGAGGTCAAGTGAGTGCTAGGTGAGGTGAGGAGTGTACATACGTACAAAGAGAACTCTATTCAAGGGAATGCTGTGTGGAAGATGAGGTGTGTCCTGTGACCTGCAACACAACCATGGCTTCAGTGAAGACCAGACAGGGAGTTACAGGCTGAAGCAACAGCTGATAGTTAACACATATTCCATGTACTAATTTCTTGGTCTTCCTATAAACTTCATGAGCTAGGTACTGTAATAATCCCTGTTTTACAAAAGAAGAACCTGAGGCAGAAGTATTAAGGAGCTTGCTCAGGTAACAGGAAAAGTGTTGGAGGCAGAACACACACACACACACACACACACACACACACACACACACACACACACACACACACTTTGCAAACAACAAAATCCACCCTGGCCAATTTAAATGCAGATAGGGTTTTTGCTGTTGTTAAATATTGCCTTAGAAAACCTCTTGGCAGGACAGAGAATTACACTGGAATATCACATAGCTGGGGACAATGTGAATTACTGCAGCTGCTTTTTGTAAATGACAATACCTGAAATACTATGCTAAGTTTTGTGCATATAATTCCACTTATGACAACTGAATTCTGTATTATTTTACTAAACCATATTTAAGTAAAAAATAGACAAGCATTTAAAGCAAATATAAAGAGATGATTTCTCTGTCAATGTGATGACTGTATGAAACAATAGACATTTTAACTTAATGATGTCTATAGAAATCACATTCTTTTGCAAAACAGATTATGTTAAAAGACTCATGACATTCTTAGTAACACCAACATGTTCATGTTTAGTAAGCACAACATTGCCTGGAGGGCTGTGTGATCTTGTACAAGAGAAGGTCATATGTTTGAGCTAAAAATAATATTCAGACTGTCAGGGTCCTGAATTGTGCCAGTAGCAAATACATTGCTCATAGAATATACTTCAACTTTAATTCTTTCATTTTAAACATCCACATATTATAATAAACCATTTTAAGAGGACCAAATACTCATCTTTCATATAAAATTTGTAACAAAATTTGAACAATCTCAAGAGGTTTATCCGACTACTTTGTTATCACTGAGAGAGGCTAGGGGATTTAAACCCAAAGTTGGATTAATCCCACGAAAGTTAAAAACAAAACTATGTATGAGTAAATTTTAAGACTTAAGCATTCAGGGATCATTTCTAAGGTTATTAAGCAATTAAGAATGATAATGTTCTATCTAAACTCTAAAGAAAAATAGATAGCCTTAGTGGCTATAAGCTTTAAGAGTGAATAAACTCCCTCAATCATTGTCCTCATGGCTTCATTGAAAACTATACAATCAGTTATGTCAAGAGCACAGCAAGGAAATTGAAAGGTTTAGTTAGGAAGTGGGCATACTTAGAGTGGCTGTGAGATTTCTGAACCTCACAGAGTTCACTAGCAATTGAGACAAAGTGCATGTTTCTTTTCTAGTGAAATCTTCTGACAGCATTTCTTTATAACATAAAGAACTGACCAATCACAGTGTGTAGACTTTCAGTAAGACATTGTTTTGATCAAACTTGTCACCAAGGTTTATGCCTTGGAAACAGACTCATTTTTCTCAGTGGGGAATATCATATTTTGTACAATGAAGAAGGAAAGAAAAGGAAAGATAATCACTTATATCTCTAAGCTTGCGAGAGTTTTAAACAAGCTCCATAGACCCCCTCCCCTTGAGTGGGAGGTGTCTAGCTAGAGTTCAAACCTAGGCACTAAAACTGATTGGTCAGGAATGAACCAACCAGCTGTCTCTCTGCTCACCTGGGGCACGAAATACTTGCTGAACAGATAATACTGTCTCTTCTTCCCACACATGATCTATTAGAAGGATGTAGGTAAGGTCTCCCCAGCCCCACAGCCTAATGGCTGTGGTGAGGGGTTGGATTTTGTTCCCACATGAACCTTTCCTTCTCATGATCTTTTCTTCTTCTGCTTGTTTAGGTGAACAGCATAGATTTTGGTTAAACTCTCTCCCACGTGTTCTCCCCACACTGGTGGCTAGAGATTTCTGTAACTCCTCATTTTTCTTTAAATAAAGTCTCCTATTATACCTTATGCTCTGGTGGTCTATAGTTTTAATTCTTTAACTTTATAGACAAGAATTTGGGTACTCCTTAAGTTCTGAGGTGTATTGGAATTTTCTTGGTATTATCTAAATTCTAATCCGCACCGCCACCCCTACAAGCTCTTACATCTTTATGAGATTCATAGTATTCACAAAATACTATGACAGGGAGTATTCTCTAAGCTGAACCCACTAAGGAATAAGTGGCCTCAGCTCTGTTCAATCTACAATTCTGAAATTTGCAGGTACATCATGACACTCACCATGGAGACACGATGAGTGTGTTAATTCTGTAATTTGTCTACACTGTTAGGAAAATTAAAACATCATGTTAAAACAAACATGGTATTTTAAAAAAGTCTTATGAAATGAAGTAAAGTGAGTGATTCCAGAGCCGTTTATTTGCTGTAGGCTGATATGCAGTGAACATTGACCTGGATATGGAAATCTGTATTTGTTGGGCTAGTGAACCCATGCTTTGCATATAATCTGACTTCAATCCTCCATGCCTATGGATGTGATAGTGGGAGTGACTTGTTATCAGATCAATGGGATAACTAGTTACAAGAATTCTCAAAACTGAGCTTCAAAGACAGACAGCTTGCAATAGTGAAAGGATTCAACTCATAAAACATGGCACCCACCGCACCTTCATTCTGAGCTTGTTATGTGTTCTCTGACCCTGAATACACAACAATCTAGGAGATTTTATTACATCTACCCAAAGGGTACTAAGGTTTATAATTACTCAGGGCCGCTGTGCTCTCTTGAGGAAGGAGCTCCTGAATGCTCCATTTATCTATGCTCACACTCCTTGTCCCGAGGTCCCACAAGAACATAGGTGCCAATTTTGTTTTTGTTCATTTGTTTCTTTTAGTATTTTTAGTATCTAACTTTTTATACAACTTAACTTTTTTTTGCTAAAGGAAAATATTAGTGAATTATTATTTTGTGGGAAGAAAATATTCTTACGTATTAATAGCTTTTATTTCAAGGTAACATGATCATGTCTTTCCTGTTTTTTTATTGATAGCTTCTTAAATTTATTTATTCTTTTATTTAAAAGAATGTCATCTGACTAAGCGCTGTGTCTGATCTGCAGATGGACTTTATGCAAGGCAGCCAATAGGCTGACCGGTTCAAGGCATGAAGCCTGAATCTCTTCCTCCAGTGGCAGAAGAATAGTGAGGTTAAGGCCAACATTCATTAAGTACAAGGTCTTTTACTGACACTGGTTGCTACCATAAAAGAATGTGCCAAAAAGTCACTCTCCATTTGAATATTCAAAGCTATTCCTGCTAGGTTTCCTTTTACCAGTGATGCATATTTAATCTCTTCTACAACTGTATATCTTCAGCCCTCTGATGTTCAATAACTTAAAAATGCTTAAGGCTGTAGAGATGGTTCAGTGGTCTATGGCACTTGCCTGCAAAGTCTAACAGCCTGGGATTCAATTCCCCAGGACCCATGTAAAAGCAGACAATAAAGTGGCCCATGCAGCTGGAGTTCCTTTGCAGTGGGAAGAGACTCTGGTATGCCGTTATCTCTGTACCTCTCTCTGCTTGCAAATAAAAATAATAAAAATTAAATGCTGCTTAACGAACCTACTATGCACTGTCTGAACCCTATTTAAGTGTACACTATAGTAGTCTTCACAGTAATCACATTATAAAACAGATCTCCAAAATTCTTTTCATCTTGCAAAACTGAAACTCTGCCCTCCAAACAGCTGCTCCTCATTCCCCCACCAGCCAAGATCAACCTTCTGATCCTATGAATGACTCTCTCAATTGTACTCTATATTTTTTAACCTATGTGTTTTATATTTGAAGATGATATTTTACAGGTAACAAAAAATTAGCTCTTACTTTGATTTGCAATCTGATAATCTTTTCCAATTGTTAACAGGAACAATTCAAATTTTGAATCTAATATAACTATCAATCGATTTCTTTAGCATCTGCCCTCTTGTTATTTGTTTTCTATTTCTCCTATCCTTTTTCTTTTTTTTCTGTTTTGTTTCCTTCTTTTAGATACGTGTGTGTTTTTTTTTTTCAGGGTTCACAACTCACTTTCAGTGTTGCTTCACTAGCTCTATTACTTTTCTGGTTGCTATGATCAAACAGTTGATAAACTTATGGAAGGAAGGAGATATTTTGGCTCATGGTTCGAAACCAGCGTCCATCCCAGCAGCGAAGGCATGATGGAGTCATGGGAGTGAGGACTCCTCACATGAGGCAGACCAGGAAGCGGTGGAAAGGTAATGATGACACCCTTTTCCTTTCTTGACTGCCCAGACCTCAGCCCATAGGGAGAGTTGTCAACCACACATAGGGCAGGTCTTCCCTCCACAGCCCAACTTCCATGAAAACTCCCTCAAGGACACAGACAGACATGTCTCCATGATTATTCCAAATCCACTCAGTGCTCACATTTCCCTCAAGTCCTTTGAGTGTGATTAGAAGATACAGATATTTCAGATCCTTTTGATGGTTAATCTCAATTGTCAGCTTGCCCGGCTCATGGATCAATGAAGGCCCATGCCTCCAGGCAATCTGTGAGGACATTTCCAGGAAGGACTGAAGGAGGAAGCTCTTGCAGTGATCTCTTTGAAACCTGCTGGTGAGGGCAAGGATTCTCTCACTGCCACCCTTTGATGCTATCAGAACTCACTTTCTTCAACCTTCCAAAGTGGACGCTAGGAACCCCCAGGTTTTCAGGACCAGGCTGGACTGCTGAGGCCTCCAGCCTGGTAGACTGAGCAGCTATGAGAAATGACAGCCTCTCCAGTGTGCAGACAGCCATTGTTGGATTGCTTAGCCCATATCATCCTACCCAATTAAACAACATTATATATATTCATTCCATTAGTACCCTTCCTCAAATTAGCGATCCTTCATTAATATAGTCCTGGACTACTAAGAGCACTACTTGTGTCATTTCTGCATGTGGCTCAATTCATTTTTTAATGAGTTATAACTATCCACTTCCTATATCTTTGTGTACCTATTAATTTTGACAGGTTGTCAGACAATGTAATTCTCACATGATTTAGTGCAAGATTTTCTACAGAGTAGGTTTTTACTCTAGGATAGAGGTGAAGAATGTTCTTTTTAGTGTTTGGTTCTTAGGTTGACCCTGGCAGGTCCAAATCCAATGGTTCTGGGACTATGTCGCTAAGACTAAGGCAAGACTCTCCTGAGCTATATAATGATCATTAGTGTTCCATGTTTGAAGCATAGACTTGTGAACTCTAAGTATCATTGATCTTATTATGGCCTTTATGATATCTCTGGGCCTTCCTCCATTGGCCAAACCTAGCCAACCCTCTTAAGGGGACCTTTGTATTGATCTCTAGTGTGTTTCTTTTATCCAACCTCCTCCTCTCTGATATCATGCCCATTAAAAGATGATAGCCCTGGCCTGTGTAAGCTCCACTCCCTGCTGAACTTGGTGAGACCGGGACCAATTCTGGCTTCTTCCTCCCTGCTTGACAGTTCAGCACTCTCTTCAGGCCACAGCTGAGGCAACAATACTTTTCTCTGCATTGCTCTCTTCTGCCTCCTGCTCAATATGGAAAACCACAACAAAAACAACAAACACTTCCTATGTTGTTTGGCTTTGCAGCTGTTTGTATTGAAAGGTCAAATTCCTCAATAGTTATTCCTCCCAAATCAGAAGTAGAAATCCTCCAAGCGTTAAGTAGAATAATTTTATACTGGACTTCATGATCTCTGGATTAATGCACAAATATTAGCCCAACAAACCCATCTAGAGAGAAATGTATGTCTCAGTACAGGTTTTTTTCTTTTTCCTTCTTAACACCACAGGATGAATAATCAAAGTAGACTGCAATCTTGCATAAGCTCAAACATTCTGGAAAGGTTAATTTTGCCTCAACTCAAAATCCCTAAATTACTCAAAGAATGGAATTTCTTTAAGAAATACTCCTTTTTAGAAAGCCTTGACCCAATAAAAATGCAAATATGTCTTCCAAAGGATAGCATTTTAAGTTTTCCTTATTTAATAAGTCTGCAGTTACAGCTGCTCATCCATAGGTATCTTGAACCATTATAGCACAATGAGAGGGTCCAGTACCAGGGCTGTGGGCAACAAAGGAACAAAGTGGAAGAAGAAAGAATTACTGCAAAAGGGAAGGGGAAAAGCAGAATTATCAACTTCAGAGCTGTGCCCAGGGCAGGCCCTGAGGGAAGGGACTTGTGTGCCTGCTATATTTCCCTTGGGTACTATCTGTAATTACTATCACAGCTCATTGATTTTCAATTCGTTCTATTAATACATTTATTGGCCATTCTGACATTATTAAAATCAGGCCAAGTCTGCATCCTTAGTGGAGGAGATCTCTTTCCTAATAAAGGAGTTTTGTAAGTGCAGGAGAAGATCTCTTCACATTAGCAAAAACACAGTTTCTGTCTGTTTTTCTTTGAAGTCAGGTAGTGACGTACAAAGATTTCACTACAGATCTGAAGGTCTCCAGCTGTGGGCCATCAGAGAGTATTAAATGATAAGCAAATTCCTATTTCCAAGATAATTCTACCAATCGACTAGTAATGCTGGCTCCTGTTCCACAGTAGGAGGGGAAATAATGAGGCACTGTTAAAGGCCAAATCAAGTGGCATTTTTAATAAATGCCTTTCCATCACTTCTAACAGTCATTAAAGTAATAGTGTCTTACTAAACCTTTACATGCAAATCTACATTAAATCTTTAATGTAAAATTAAACAAGGACATGTACTAAGGGAAAAAGTTAGGCTGGTTGATGGATGATTTTTTTTCCCCCAATGATACTGAATTTTAATGTAACTGCCCAACTTAGACAGGAATTCTATAGCACATCTCCAGGTTCAGCTGTAATAATTATACCTATTTTTTATTACTATATTAAATCAAAGAATTGGGGTCTTTCCCAAATAGTGCTAGTCTCAAAATCCTCTCCTTTCTACAGTGAGGCAAACAGGCTCTCACTTCCAATAAACAGTCGCTGAATGAATCACTCTTTATTGAACCCAGCCTCGCCTCTTCATGAGCTCCTGGGCTGAGATGATGAGGAGTTACACAAAGCATAAGACAGGGCCTTTGCACTCAGGATGTTCCCTAGCAGTTCTGCAACAGTGCTAGTCAGCTCCCACATATAGAAATATCCTCTTCATTGGGTTAGGAATGCTTTGCAGGATGGTTTCTCAAAGTTCCCATAAACTATTCCATTGGAAAAGACCAAGTTCCATTGTCCTCCTTTCTCCTAAGTCTAAAATACAGGCACTCTCAAGGCTCTGTTCTGTGCAAGGCTGGTTATTCTCTGTCAGTGAGAGAGCAGATTATGTGAACCTGTGTCTGCCAGCTGCAAACCCTCCAGCCATGCCAGTTCCAAGGCTGTACCCCATCAAACACTCATGGCTTGGGGACTATAGATTGGCAAAAGCCTCCCCCCCCTCCACACATACACTCAGTTTCCCTCTGTGCACCTCACTACGGCATGATAAGAAGGGAGGGGAGACCCGTGCTTCACACTTCAGAGGCTGGTGCAGAGGCTCAGATCAGCTCCTCCCCCATTCCCCATTGCAGACATGTAGAGAGGGAGCCTGAGTCTAAGAATTTCAACCATACATAAAATTTTTAAAAAAATAAGCAAGACTACCCTGTTACCATCACCCAGCACCAATAATAATGGAATCCTAACTATTCATTTTATCTCTAGACCTACCCAATCTCCCTTCCCATTTTTTCTTGTAGCAACATCAAACTTTATCATTTCATTTATAAATATTGGAGTATCTTTGAAATAAATGAACCCAGAGTCTTATTGGGGACAGGGGGTGGTGAGACAGGCTCTCATATAGCCCAGGCTGCTCTGGAATTCCTGACCCTCTTGTGTCTAACTCCCATGCATTAATATTAAAGTCTTGGGCCACCATACCTGGCTACACAATGTCTTTTATTTTGTAAATGTGGGCACGTGCCATCATCAAAATAAGACTGTATCATTTTAGCATTATTATTTTTCATCATTCTATTTTCACTTTCATATCTATCAGAATTTGATCAATCTCAATGGATAATCTCAAATAAAATTTCAAATAAACTCTAATAAGGCTTTCAGCTGGGCCTGGCGCTTTAAGCCTACAATTCCAGCTACTGGCAGAGGCAAGAAGAAAGATATTAAGTATAAGATCTACTTGGAACAATGGAGAGAAATCCTGACTCATACAGTAAAATGAAAAGGGAATGCTGAGAAAAAAACCAGCCCAACGGTAGAACCCTTGCCTAGCGTGAGTTAGGTCCTAGGTCAATCCCTGTTATGGGGGTGATGGAAGAAAGCTTGCAGTTTGAGGTTTATCTGTAGAATTACAGAGTGACACAAATGTTGGAATCTCTTCTCAATAACTTCTGGAAGCAATAGCAAGAGCAACAGAAGCTATAGGGCCACTTTCTCTTTTTCTTAAAAGGGGTAATATTTATTTATAACTCATCACAGGCAGGCAGGCAGGCAGGCAGGTTCCAGTGAGGCTGGGTGGTCGGCCCTCTTCCTAGCTCAGGCAGCTAGGCTGAGGGAGAGGAACCATGATCCACAGAGCTGACACTGTACTGAACAAGCACCTGAAATCCACTTCGGCTCACTTGAACATCTTTTCTTTTTTCTTCCACACACAAGAGGCTTCGTTGTCATATGGTGGTTAAAGTCATCATTAGAAATGCTTCCTCTCTGACAAACCTGAAAAGGAAGTTCTCATCTACAACACCCCACTGTCCAGAGGAGGAGAGAGGCCTGGAGACAGACACAAAGGGACTTCCAAATGCCAGCCTAGCTGTTAAGGGCCAGGTCTGGAACTAAGTCATGTTTTACGTCTTAAAGCAGTGCCCTTTCTCTGCACTCCATCTTATCTCTGGATGAAACAGCTGCACCACTCTTCCTCCTGCCATAGTCCTTTGCTGAAGAGCATGTTAGCACATCCAAAGGCTGCAAGCATTTGGGAAGTCCTTGTAACAGCAGGGCACATCAGCAAAGGTCACGGACAAAGTCAGTCCCACAGTTCTTGCTGTCCCCTGAAGCATATCATCAGAGCGCCCTTCTTTCTCACTGCTTAGCACCATACACTGTAGTACGGACAGACTGGAAGACACTCAAGTCCAATTTCAGGAGACTGCAAAGACAACCTGCCAAGCTATCACAGAAGGAAAACCACGGGTCGGAGACTCCAAACTGAAGGCACTCAGGGTTAGTGCTGTTATAGCTACCCAGCTCACCTGGCCACGGGACAGAGACCTTTGCCAACAATGAGAATATACACATATCCAATATTTTCAATTGATCTTTATGTTCCCAAAATCTTCTCAAGCAGACAAAGTAGGATGACAGATAGCTAATTGGACCATGCAAGTTCAAAGGCATAGAAGCTAAAAACTCATGTATTTACGGAGCACATGCCATATAGCTGGCACCTTCCATGATCCAGGGGAGAAAGTACAGAATGATTTTTGACCTTTAGAGCTTCCAAATGGACTGAAGACACCTGACAGAAGACACACAGAAGACTGCGGAAGCCAATGGGACAAGGCAGGTGGAACTTTTCAGAGGAAAGGTCAGGTCTGCTTCTCATCTTCAAGTCTGGAATTCCCTGGAAAGGACTAGAGACAGGCTGAGACGAGAGGACAGCAGGAGAACCTAGCCACTATTGCAAACAAATGTCTTTGTGGTACATGAAAACACTGTGTGTGTAAAATAGTATATTTAAAATGTTGCTTGGAAACAAATGTCAACTTTCTTCCCCCAGAAGACTTAAGGTTCCAGAGTCTCAAGTCTAGACTCTTATAGAATCAGCTGATAACTGATGACCAACTTCAGATGCTCTGGTTCACCACTGTGACTTCACTAATACATTTCATCATTTCTAAAAGCCCCTCATTGCACATGGATTGATTTATTTACGTTTCTCTCACATGTTTACATTTCTTTATGATGACTTAAATTTCATCCACTCTTAAATTATAAATGCAGAAAGAGTTATAAAATCTCCAATATTCTAACTGATCTTTTCAAAAAATGAAACTCTGAGGATCTAAAATTATATATATAATATACACTATTTACCTTGTCACTTCCAAAAGGAATTTACAATAAAGGGGACAAAAATGACAATCACTAAAATCCCAGGTTTTATTTCTCATCTTAAGGAGATGTATAGTATAAATTATTAAATACAAATGGCTGGATTCTGAGGAGTTCTGCAATGATACATTCTACTAAACACTATAGGATGTTTATCTTGGGGTTTTACCATAAATTAAAAACTATTTCTTGTCTATGTTACAAATGCACACTAATGAAAAACAGAGTTTTTATTTTCCTCCAACATGCAAAAGCTCCATTAGGGTAAAAGACTAACATCAGCTCCATTCACACAGAAGAAAGCTTTTTTAAAGGAACTGAGCGGAAGAGGGGGCGGAAAGATTGTGAGAGCCGTGGTGGGGGAGACGGTCCGGAGGCATGGCACCCATCAGTAACAACACACTTGGGCCAGGAAGACCGGGATGAGTACTAAGATATCCAGGATCCCTTGCCACAAGGACTAATACAGACAGCCCACGAAGGAGGATATACAACTGATCAGGGAGCGGGAGGGGGGGAATTGGGGAAGTCGGGATAACAACGCATGGTTTGCCCACTAAATAATGTAACTCATTATGGACAATAAAAAAATAAAAAAATTAAAAAAAATGAAGAGACATTAAGTAATACTTCAAAGCTCATATTTTTCCTATAAAATCAAAAGAAGCGTTTTCAAGAACTCACACGATTAAGGGTTCCCACTCAATGTAAAACTCTGTGAAGTGTGGCCTTTACTTTCAGAATACTAAGTCCTTTATGCAAAAAGTTACTTTGAAACTGATAAATGCTCGTGAATTGGAAAGATCCCTGTAGTCTGGAGATAACCAAGCAAGGTCCTGGCTATGACCTCTGGTCCAGGTCATAGTTTCTGACTCAGGTTTCTGTAGATTTTGCCTTCTTCGAACAAGTATGGTTTGAGTAGATTTATTATTGTACAAGTTAAATAAAGCATTGTGAAATTAAAGCAATATTTTGAAATTGGCTTCTTTACATTTCTCTCCCATCAGCAGTCACCACCTGGCTTCTCAGGATGAGATATGACCTGTATAGGCTGTGCAGAGATTCCTTTTATGAAATTCATGGCAGTACATCTAGATTTCAAGAAATGAACTGAATTAGCCAAACTCCAAAGAAACAGAACAAGTCCTTCCTCTGGTTAGGTTAATTAATCAAGGTCAAAACTATTGTGATTTGGAGGATGGCTTGAGGTGAATCTGATGTGTATGACTAGAAATCAAGACAAGCACACGACTTCTTCCTGAAGGGCTGCCGATGAGCAGATAACACTCATAAATGCACATCACTCTTCTTTCACGATGCACTACTGCTCCAGCATTGGGCTGAATCTACATGAGCTGATCATTATGCCAACACAGAGCTTGAAATCCTGTGAGTCCAAATGTCATTGCACACTTGCAAGCATCAGTGCTGGACAGAAAGGTGATCAATATCCTGAACCATCATGGGCTCTGTTTCAAACACAGGCATACACCGAGAAAGAGAAGTGATACCGAGATCCCACAAGCTCTACAACATGATCTCTCTCTAGAGATCCTCGAACAAGTACCAGGGGTCCACAGCCTCAGAGGTCATTGTAAAAATCATTTTAGTATGGCTTATCCACACTGGGTTTTATATTATATTGATGAGATTTTGTTTATCTTGAAAATTTCTTTGGATGGAAGATAAAAATACTAATCACTAACTTGGAGTTTTGAAGTTTTTAGTAAGTGATCTATTAATAAGGTAAAGAATATATATTTATGTTTGTTCTTTTCTTAACCATCTGTGCCTCCCCAGAGGAGGTAGTTTAATAAAATCCATAGCCAGCATGCTCTTGGGCTCTCGAGCAATACTTTTTCCTTTAAATAACGTGGACAGGCACTGCTGTGGCCAATTACACTGTCCATATGTTTTTAATTAGTAAAGCTATAAATGTTAAGAGTGATAAACTACCCTATGTCCTTTTAAATAAAATATATGGTCTTAGGCTCTGTATTTTCAATATCCATACATTAATTCATCTATTTAGCTATGTATTGCTAAATAATCTTTTGTTTTTCTTTCAGACACTATAGATTCACTAGCCTCATTTTTTTCAACCAGCTTCTGGTCCTTATGGAGTTTATAAAGATTAAAGAGGGTGGGATTAAAAAATGTTGACAAAGAAATCTATCTAACAAACAATACACTCTTGTTCCTATTTTCTGTCATTCTGTAAATTAGAACTTCACACTGAATTATACCCCATCTCACCTTTCAATACCTTCTCTTTACTTTGGATTTTTAGTAGCTTTTCAAAATATTCACCAATTGAAATACGGTTCTTATAAGGTCATTATAAGGAATTGTCCCTTCTAAAGGAGTGATATCTGAGGTTTCAGCTAGGTGAGAACCTCCCCAATCTCTAGTGAGGTTTCCTTAGGCCAGGGACGAGGCAGGCGCTCTGCAAACTTGAGGATGTGGTTGGAAGGGAACAGCAGCATCATAAAGAGGCGGAGGAGGCCCGGCGTCCTGGGAGGGTTCTGCTTACCCCTTGATCAGATTCCAGAAGCTCTGTCTTGACTCTGACTGCCGGCATCCCATCAAGCATTAGCATTCTGTTCTCAAAGGTGTTGAGATTCTGAGGAAAGAAGAGAGAGGAGGGTTCAGCTCTGAGTGTCACAAGGACATCCACAGCCTCCCTTTATGGTCACACCTTTAGTACTGCTAACCTAATTCTTGAACAATGAAGAGTAATTAAATGAGAATATCAGCATAACCAATTATCCTCCCAATCTGAACTTTCATTTGAAATAATGACCACAAAGATGAATGAATCAATGTAACTGACCCCTGGGTTGGAGGTCAGACTGTAATAAACTGCAGTGTAGAAACCTTATACTAATTTATACAGGGCTGGAACAATTCCATCACTCTTTCCTGGTAGTGGGAGGAAACACAAGGCAAACTTCGTTCTCTTTTCCTCAGCTCTACAGACAGCACTGCACATCCATAAAAGACAAAATAAGATAAAAATAATTTAAATATCCTCAAGGCCTAAATAATTTAAAACCTAAATAATATAATCTTAAACTCATTTATTTTTCATCTCATGGCAATTCTCACTGAATGAAACTTCTATATATCAGTCACAAACAACTACTTTAAAAACAATTAGAAGTCCTATTTTAAGAGAATTCTTAAAATGTCATAAGCAAGGAATATTTTGTTGTTGTTCTATGTTTATTTGCCATCTTAGAAAAGGTAAATGTTATTTATATTGTCTCTCATGATAATTTCAAGCATTTGTAAGAAGATAGAATCAACTTAATTTTCAACTTATTTTCTGAAGTCAGTAATTTACAAAGGCAATCAGAGAGTCACACATCAATGTTCTCCAAAGGTTCAAATTAGACTTTTTTTTAACACATATTTAGAATAGCAACTTTAACCTTGTGTACTAACTAAACTTGGAAACAAGTATGACTAAGTCTGTCTGACTTTTGGGGGTAGTTATTTCTGGTCATCTACATTAGGAATGTAACATGATACTAACGGGGGGGGGGGTTCATTCAAGGATGGGGAGATGGCTCAGTAGTTAAATGTTCTTGATGCACACTGTGACCAGAGTTCAGATCTCCAGAGCACATGTGAGACCAGCATGCATCTGTAATTCCTATGACAATGGGAGGTAAAGTCAAGGGAACTCTGAAGTTCATGGGCCAGCTACCTATTCAGACATTCACAGCAGCAAGTACAAGAGAGACCATGTCTAGAATACAATTGGAGGAGAGGACTGAAAGGTTATCCTATGACCTTCACATGTATACACACACACACACACACACACACACACACACACACAGAGAGAGAGAGAGAGAGAGAGAGAGAGAGAGAGAGAGAGCGCAAAAGAAATCACTTTATAAATATTTTGCCTACAGGATGACAAAGGCTAGAATTTCTAAACATTGGTTTCTTCCCTTTTCATATAGATTCAATAGTTAAATGGAAATTCTAATTTCAACAATTCATAAATAAAATGTTTTGTTACCAAATAATACCAACAGAGAGCAGCATAGTGAAGCTCTAATTATTTCACATATTTCTTGACTCTTTTTAAGAATATTCTAAGGAGTAAAATTTACGGGGCCCCTTATCAAAAATATTTGCTCTCTGAAATCAAAAGGAAAAAGAGAATTTATTTGAATCACATAGTAAACATTTAAAAAGTTCGGATCACATAAATTAATCAAGTAGTAAAAAGAAAAACCACTGTCCCATTCTTTCATTCTAAATGCACATTTTCAAAATTATTGGCACTCTTCAAATTTTTTGTTTCTGAGCTGTTCATATTTGAGAGGAGGCTTTTGTACCTGACAGCCAGTTTAAGGCATAAGGAACTATAATACTACAAGTATTTCTGGTGAGCTGCATTAATTTCTTCCAAGCATAAAGCCTTTCATCTAAGCCTGGTAGGTTACACCTGAGGCATGATCTCAAACCCTAACATGTCGCTCGCTGCCCCAGCTTGGCTAGCCACCAGCCACTCTCAAGAAAGCTTTCTGCAGCCAGCCAGGCCTCAACCATCCTCCTGGCCTCTCTCAGCAGCTCTGGGAACCCACCTTCCCAGAGTACCAGAGGCTGCCTGGTTGGTTGACAATGAAGGATGCAGTGATATTACTTCCTACCCCGGAGCAGGTCTTGCCTAGATGAAAAGGGAAGAAGATGCCTTATAAGGAAAGTCCAGGCCACACTGAAGAAAAGACAGAGTGAAGCTAGAAAGGCAGGTTTAATGGGCTGTTAGAATCTGATTAGAGACTAATGTCCCTTTTAGTACTCTGTACCAATTTACAGCTGATAGACTTTAACCATTTTCCCCACTAGCTGTGATAAACTCATTAGTTTAAAAAATGCAAGCTAACCCAGAGTCTTTGAAGTTAAAAACTGATAAATCTTGAAAACCTGGCTGGGTCCAACCATGTTCTATTTAGCACACTTAAATATCACTATATTTTCACATTTTTTTTCTATTCATCGTAGCATTTGATTAATCTACAAGTGTTAAAATCAGGATGAACATTTTAGTTTTCTATACAAATAAAAAATACATTTGTTAAGAGTCCTGTTTTCCCTGGAAATAATTGTACGTCTAAGTGCTTCCAGACCTATGCACAGCCATAAGCATGATAGATGCCATAAATAACCATGTTCACAGCTAGAGAAGCAAGCCTCAACTGCTAAACTCTTTCCATTAGCGCAGTAATTGATAATTAGTGCAGAGCACAGCTCAGGCACACACACACAGCATGTTAATCTCTGCATCCGGGATTCTAGTCTGCTTTAGCATAGATGGACGTCCTGAGCACCCCAGCAGATCAAAGCATCTGGAAGGTGCCTGGCTTTTGGACAGTGCCCATTCCTTTACAGCTTTCAAGCTACGGTCCTGGGAACAGAGTGCTTACAGCTCTAGCTCAGTAAACGAAGATCCAATACAAGCAGTGTCAGGTGACAGTCAACTTGGTAATTGCTGCTAATAACTGAGATCTGCTGTCAAACATATGCTATGATCTTAATCACAACACATCCACTGTGAATATGAAGGCTCTCATAACTTCACAGCAAGCCAGGAAACTGAAGCTACTTCTCTCTGAAACAGAAAGATATGTATATATGTATAGATAGGTGGGTTTTGTCTTGTTATGTAACCCAAACTGAACAGAAATTTGTAATCCTCCTACCTCAGCTTCCCAAGTGTAGGAATACTGTTGTGTATCAACATGCTTGGTTTATGATTACATCTTATTCATAGAACCGTAACCAAAGCTATGAAGGGGCCTCTATTGGAACCCATAATTTAAATCTCCTTGGAGGTTCCAGTGAACTATAGATACATTACTATGAAAAATCTGTCTTTAGGATAACAAACAAAACCCTGCCATGGTCATCTGACATGGAGACCTGCGGGCCAGGTCCTCTCCTAAGGACTAGTTCAAGTGTATGTGCGATGCAGCAAGGAGAGCACAGATCATCCTGCTACCTGAAGTCGTGTAGTGCTACGATGCCACAACAATGTACAGTTTACACAAACATTGCAGAAGTGTTTTCTGTAAGTGACAGTTGCTAAACCAGCTGTGAAAAACAGAAGTTCTTATTTGTGTTGCAAATGGATGTTTTTTAAAGGGCAACCAAGCCAGCCTGAGCTGGAATCTGAAATTTACTAAAGGCATTTTTTTAAAGGACCTTAATAAAGTCACGCAGCACATGCGAACACAGTGCAGATCACATACATGAGGTAACATCAGTCCCACGGGCTTCTGTGACCTAATAAGATTGTTGCCCACACTATGGTGTTTAAATAAAAACAAAGTAGCCCAATAACACATTTCTTAGAAGTATTCCCATCAGCAGGAGACATGTGGCTTTACATGTTTAGAAACAACAGGTGCATGTCTTCTTCCCCTTAGTCATTATACAGAAGGGGGTTAAATGACATGAGCATCAAAAACCTTACAACATTGCATATGGGAGTCCTAATACAAACTGTAATAGATAGCTATTTCTGTCATTCATATTTTATTAAAATTTTTTTTCTCTTTTTTTTCTTTAATGTTCATAATGAGTTACATTGTTTAGTGGGCCAACCATGAGTTGTTATCTCCAATTCCCCGTTGCCCCCCTTCCCCATCCCCAGTCAGCTGGATATCCTCCTCCGTGGGCCTTCTGGATCAGTCTTTGTAGTAGGGGACCATGGATAGTTCATTCTTCAGCCGGGCTCTCATGACCCAAGTGTGTAGTTACTGAGGGTTGTCAGGTCTCTGCTATTCTCCCCTACCACGGCTCTCACAATCTTTCCGCCCCCTCTTCCGCTCAGTTCCCTGAATCGTGGTGGGCGAGTATTGAGGATGCTATGGTGTTGTGAGCTTAGGGGTTTTTGTGTCGAGATTCGTTGGTTTCTGTCACACTGGCTTATCTTTTGTTGATTGAATGGCTATGGCTGTGGGTCCCTTATACATCCAATCATTGTCTATGGGGTTCCATATGGATCCTCTTCCGTATGACTGTGGTGGCTCATCTCATGCCAGGATTCATATTTTAAAGACGACCATTAACAGTTCTGAGTTGGTCAGATCTTGTCATAAGAACAATATGAGACCCTCCCTGGAGCCCCAGTCATCTCATTCCTTCCCTGTGCCATTCATGACTCACGGAGGACTATGGGAGATGGAATGAGCCAGAGACTGGAGAAGAGGACTCAACAGTGTGGTGGTTTGAATGA